>JXCR01145905.1:73679-91581 GCA_002079205.1 Phalaenopsis hybrid cultivar
CTCTCTCTCTCTCTCTCTCTCTGTCTTTCTGTTCCATAGAAAGTTGGCGAGACCATGAAATGGCAACCGAAAGAGCTAGTGCGCTTGAGGTGCATTGAATGCCTTAACAATCACTTTCATCTGGGTCTGCGGGTAGGAGACTTTGACTACCAACCAAATGAATGAAAGAATAAGTAGGCTTTCAAGTATCGTGACATTTTGATTTGGTGGGCTGAGCACTTTGAGCTCGATGCTAAGATATAAAATTCAAGATGGGAATAAATGTGTGGTACTGTGTTTAATTAAGAGGTTGTTTGGTTATCTGGAAAAAAATATATACAAAGTAAAATAAAATAAAGTGTATTATAATTGTAGTGTAATATGTCTCTAGTTGGATGTTTGATNCAAAGTAAAATAAAATAAAGTGTATTATAATTGTAGTGTAATATGTCTCTAGTTGGATGTTTGATTGTCTGCAAAGTAAATAACGACAAATTAATTTTTCTGTTTGACTGTATATATATGCAACTTAAAATAAAAAATATTATATTTAAAATAATTGAAGTTCTATAGTTTTTTTATAAAAATAGGTACTAATAAATAATTTTTTAATATTTATTTAAAAATTTGTAATAAAATTCATGTGNATTTGATTGTCTGCAAAGTAAATAAGGGGAAATTAATTTTCCTGTTTAACTGTATATATATGCAACTTAAAATAAAAAAATATTATATTCAAAATAATTGAAGTTCTATAGTTTTTTATAAAAATAGGTACTAATAAATAATTTTTTAATATTTATTTAAAAATTTGTAATAAAATTCATGTGCATTATCATAATGATGTGTCATAAAGATATTTTTATCATTAATTACAAATCTCAGTGCATTTTTAATAAAAGATCTTTCAAATTCATATTTAAGATTATTTGGGCCTTGATTTTAACTAATTTATTGTTAAACTAACCAACTCAATAAGAGAAGCCCAATGATTTTAAAGTTAATCAAATACAACACCATCCAAGCCCAGATAAAATGTTATTCTGTTTGCAATTGGTCGCAATACCAATTCAAGTGACACCAATTATTTATGCCTACGTTTGGAGTGTGCCGAAGGTTCTCTGTATGAGTCTCCAAAAAACACACACACACTAATTACTATGTTTAGGTATTAGATACATACATAATAATTTAGTGACATGTATGTAAAATTTCCAAAAAAAAAAAAAAAGATATTTACATTCATAACGCCTAATTCTCATGTATTTACAAATCAAACACTTAATCCTTACTTCTTACATTTATAACACCCACACCTTCTATATCACATAAAAAGTGAGAGCTGAAAAACAAAAATGCTTTCAAGCTTGAAACTCGTCCAGAAGGCTATCTATCTACCCTCTTCTGATTCAAGCGACGTTCATTTCGACGGCCACCTGCTTGAGCTGCATGACTGAAGTGAAACACAGCTCTTGAACCACTTTCACCTCCGCCGGTCCTATTCACAAAAAATTAATGTGTAAGTTCACCGCATGCAGAAATGTGTGCGGTGAACCAATTAAAATATTCTTTTCACCAAAAGTGTATGTCAGTGGACCCTATTTTAATTTTTTTTAAAAAAATTATTAGACAGTGCACCCAAATTACGTGCACTGTCCGCACAGAATAATCACTTCCTATTCACAGCCAAACCCTAGCATCCACCACCATAAAGATATTGATGACACATTAATCATGCATATTTATAAAAAAATAAAAATGAATTCTAGAAAATTAGAAATCCTGTGAAACTGGATCTCAGTGGGGCCACCTGGTAACAAGTAGAGAAAATATGTCGAAGGTCAAGTTGTCAAAATCAATTTACTTTTCGTATGAGGTAAATGCATCCATCAACATTGGAGGATATAAAGAGAGGACAAGGAATAAAGAAGAAAATCAAAAGCCTTTTAAAAGTGATAAAGCATGATATATCAAGTAGTTCATCATAATGGCCATGGTGCATTTAATGTAAGGGAAAAAAGGAACAATTTCTTAACATTTCTAGAGTTGAGGGAGTCCAACTGGATGTATTTTGGCATGTCAGTGACCGACCCAAATCAAGGTGAACATTTATTTGAATAGTGAGCCACATTTCTTAAATGTAGCTTGATTCCTCATTATTTTATTATCCAACCACCGTGATTACCTAGATTTGTTGCTACAGAAAATCTGCTAATTAGTATCAAACAATTATCAAAGTAAATTTTAGCGTCAGATTTGAAACTGTTTAGCATCATTAAAGGTCAGAGACAGGTTGTGCGTCGAATAATTTTGATACAAGATGTTTGAGTTAATATTAATGTCGCCTATAAGTTGCTGCAAATATTTTAAGTCGACATTAGCATTGACAAGTTGTTAACGCAATATCTACACTTAATAGCATTGAACTGGTGATGGTAAAGTCAGATTTGCGACTGTCATAAGTTGATAGTGTCGACGCATGTGTCCTAAAATTAATCTTGTGCACCCCAGCTTATTCGCACCCTCTTCAATGTTTGATAGGCAGCTCCAGTGATAGCACTTCTCCAATGAGCGTCTGCAGCTTTTCTATGGCGAAATCGTGTCTCCGGCGAGCCCTCATCCACTCCAAGTTTAGGCGAGCTTCTCTTCTCATTATCTGATCTTCTCGTTCATTTTTTTCCCTAAAGATTGCTTCTTTTTGGGCGAAAATATTAAAGTTTTGGTGTTATTATGTAATACATAAGAATTGTATGGTTTGCATGAAAATATTGAAGTTTAGTTGTTAGACATGTAATACATAAAACTTGTCCAATTTTCATAGATAAAATTGATGTTTGGATCTTAGATATGTAAGGTATAAGGTTTAAAAAATGAATGAAAAATTTGAAGTATAGGTGTTCGATATGTAATACATATGAGCTGTGTGAAATGTATGTTAAAAAAAGGGAGTTCACATATGTTCTACATAAGAATGGCGTGGTTTGTATGTGAAATATTTACAACTTTAGGTATTAGATATGTAATATATAAGATTTGTGTGGTTTGTATGTAAATNTAGACAAGTGAAAGAAACAAGTGGGAAGAATCCATATAAACTTATACAGGAACCAAACCTCTCTCTCTCTCTCTCTCTCTCTCTCTCTCTCTGTCTTTCTGTTCCATTGGAAGTTGGCGAGACCATGAAATGGCAACCGAAAGAGCTAGTGCGCTTGAGGTGCATTGAATGCCTTAACAATCNACAAACAAATCTTTGTTTGTGTTCGGCTCGTTAACTTAGCGAACGAGCCGAACATGAACTTCTTAAAAAGCCGAACATGAGCTATTTGCAAACAAGCCGTTTTGACAGCCCTAACCGCACCGCCGCCCCAAACACACCTTTAAATTCTTGATTGTGTAGCACACTTGCTCTTCATTGCTCTCACTTTTGTTACATTGCCCTCTCACCACACACCACATTGGCGACATGGGCAACTCATCCCTCTCATCACACCGCCTAATCTGAATTAGACAAGCCAATTTGAGTCAGCGGGTTCGTTGTGAGTCCGACCTGAATAGGTTCGACCTGAACTCAATCCGAATAATATACGGCGCGAAAAATCCCAACTCGAACCTGACCAATCTTCAACCCGCTAACTTGAACTCGGCCAGTATAACCTATTTAACATAAGCAATAACCACTTTTTGGGTTAAAATTTTTGTTAATTTTAGGCCAATTTCGAGTCATTTTTCGGGTTGATGGGTTAATTTCAAGTCAGTTTAAAGCTGACGGGTCATTTTATGATTTTGCAGGTTAAACTGAACGCGATTCAAAAAACTAAACAAGTTAGGATCTTTAACTCGAACTTGAACCAGAACCCGTACCCGACACAAAAANATCCCTCTCACCACACCGCCTAATCTGGATTAGACAAGCCAATTCGAGTTAGCGGATTCGTTGTGAGTCCGACCTGAATAGGTTTGACCTGAACTCAATCCGAATAATATACGGGGCGAAAAATTCCAACTCAAACCTGATCAATCTTCAACCCGCTAACTTGAACTCAGCCAGTATAACCTATTCAACATAAGCAATAACCGCTATTTGGGTTAAAATTTTTATTAATTTCAGACCAATTTTGAGTTTTTTTCGGGTTGATGGGTTTATTTCAAGTCAGGAAAGTTGGCGGGTCATTTTATGGTTTTGCAGGTTAACCTGAACCCGATCCAAAAAACTAAATAGGTTAGGATCTTTTATCTTGAACTTGAACCAGAACCCGTACCCGACAAAAAAAAAAAAAATCTTCATCCCGAACTAAGACTTTTCAAGTTAGATTTGGGTTGAGTAGACGTGTAGGACCAATTTTTTAGACTCTTAATTTACATCTTTTTCCATAGCCCCAAGCATGTAACGCCTCTTGCCATCCATCATGTTGCCTCTTTTGAGAGTTTGGGGGTAAAAAACAGATGGATAGTTTTTTTTAAAATATATAATAACAAATAAATATAAATATAAATAAAAATAATTTAATTTTCATCCAACAAAACAAAACTGACCTTTCATGCTCAGACAAATCAATCAGTCTCAGCATTTCAAAAAAAAAAGGGAATTTACAAGCAACGCACAATTTTCCTTCAAAAAAGGACCAGCGAGAGAGAGAGAGATAAAATACAGATCACAAATTAATTTCAGCCGCGTTCAATTCCTCCCACTCCACAAGCATAATGCATTACAACTCAAGCCATTTTCATAAAAAAATTCTAAAAATCTTCCTAAAAAAAAGTTGAAAAATTAAATGACTACAAATTAAAATAGATAAAAAAAAAAAGGGGGAAGAAGCTCTGATCCACAAGACCACAACTAAATTAAAATAAAAAATAAAAAACGGGAAAAAAGCTACCTTTTATCTTACATCTAAGGGTTAAAGATCCGCGCCCCGCAGCTGCATTTCCACTCCAAAGGTTTATAGTTGGAATTGTACTGACTGTATG
The DNA here is from genome assembly GCA_002079205.1 of Phalaenopsis hybrid cultivar. NCBI lineage: Eukaryota > Viridiplantae > Streptophyta > Magnoliopsida > Asparagales > Orchidaceae > Phalaenopsis > Phalaenopsis hybrid cultivar. The sequence continues at coordinate 78,627 of JXCR01145905.1, forward strand.
CCGGCTGATCAGGCGTCCGGCCATCTTCCACCCCCAGCCGGCTAACCTTGCCATTCGGGACCGGCATTGTTGGCACCTGGACCGCCTTGCAGGGATTGCAAGCGTTGCAACGGTTGTGGCAGCTCGGCGGCGTCGATCCCAACCGGATCTTCTCCTCCTGCACCACCTCCCAATTCCATAAATCATCCATTCCACCACCATATCAGAGCAAAGCTCTAAAGTTAGAAAAAAATATTGCAGATGAATTCGAATTTGATGTTATTGTGATGATATTCAATATAATACCATCAGAATTCTAACAATCTGCACAANAAGTTAGAAAAAAATATTGCGGATGAATTCGAATTTGATGTTATTGTGATGATATTCAATATAATACCATCAGAATTCTAACAATCTGCACAAACAAATTCCGCACCTAAAAAAAAAACAAATGTTAAGAAAAAATGCAAATGCGATGGTACCTTAAAAGGAGGGGAACTCAGGAGATGCCATCGGCCGGCATAGGAGACGGAATGGTGGAGAAGAAAGAGGTGGAGAAGTGCTGTGATGAAGAAGACGCCATGGCTCATGATCAGCGACCTCATTNTTTCTTTTATTAATTTTGTATCATTGTAATCTCTATAAATAGAGTTAATATGTAATGCTTTTGATCAGTCGTTAAATGAAATATTTGAGTAAGAACTCTCTCTTATTGATTGATGCTTGGTGACTTCAACTATTGCAGTTTCTTTGGTGAGATTAGGTATTTATCTTTGTTTTTCTTTTATATTCATTAATCCTCTATAACACTTGCACTTAAACTCTCCATCACTCTTCATCTATGACCTGAGCTTCTTATAATATCAATGAACTAACAAGCAAAGCCTCACAACCATTCCAAACCCCTCTTCATATCCCTTGGCCAATTAAGAGCATATTAAGACCTACTCTTATTCTCAAACCACAAACACCATTGTAAACCCATTCAAAACCACCCATATACTCCAAATCATAAGTACACAGCCTAAGCTAACCATCAATAATCATTTCTAAACATTTACCGATTCTTAAGCCACTTTTCCATATGGATTTTAAACCAACCCAAACTTGCCTAATACAAACTAGCCTTGGTATTTTAGCTCCTATTCTCTCATAAATCTATTAAAATCCCACCAAAACCTCCACATTACATCTTTAAATCAAACACTAAACCACATGTTTCCATCACTCACTCATCTAGGTATTGTATGCTTTGGCCAAATGGACTCAAAGTTTTGTCTTATTGTTGTAACTTCCCAGAAAGTCACTCATCCTAGGAGTATTCCAAGAGGAGCACGCTTCACTTTGGAGTTTCTATTGAAATTTCATCGTTACACCAAAAGACGTCTTATGTTTAAGAGTTCAACTTCAATCCACTTAAAGTATTTCACAGCCTCCCCTAGTAGTCCACATTTTCGTCAGTTCTCGTATCCCATAATCATGCACCAGGCAGATAAGATTCTAGAGGTGCTCCCTATAGATTCAAGAAGTGGCTCCCACCATATAACACTTTGTTCTATCTTGGGTTCGAGAAGTGGCTCCAACGGCGTGGCACTTTGTTTGAATACACTTAGTTCACATCTTGTAACTGGTGTTTTGCTCTGATATTATTTGTCACCCGAACTCTCACCCATCAAGTTATTGTTTGATTTGGCCCAATGGTCTCACAATTTTGCCCAGTTGGTGTCCTATCTTAGGAGGTCACCCATCCTAAGATTGCCCCATGACGAGCATGTTTAACTTTTGAGTATATATTGAAATTTCACCATTACAAAAAAAAGGTGCCTCAATGTTTAAGAGTTCAACTTCAATCTATCTAAGAGGTTTCACAACCCAGTAAAGATTCATAAATCTGAAAGTATGACACTGCAGTGTCCCAAAGCCCCTTTGGAGCTCCGCTATGCTTTATCACAACACCCCAACACTAGTAACCGAATTCAAGCAGTTCGGGTTTTATATTTCAGCTTTGTTGTGGGATTTTGTCTGTATTGAATATGCAGAGATTTTACTTTGCAAAAGAGAAAAATAAGTGTTTTTGAGTTCCAAAAATGTAAAGAGGCTTCAGTGTGATGTAATTTGTACAATTCACCTCATTTTTTATAGTGAATTTCTTGGTATTAGTGACTCAATAGTTTTTTCTCGTTCTCGAGTTTTTCCACATTAAATTTTGGTATTCATTGTATTTTTTGTGATTTATTGTTTCATGCATTTTGTTTTAAGTTTTGCATCGGATCTCTCGAACTGATTTCCGGATCTCTTCCAACAAGCTAATTCGGTCTCCTTGAATATTTGGTGATAATCACGGATATCGAACAAAAATATGTTGTGACAAGTTGGTTTCATCAGTAGCTAAAATTGTTGATGAAAAATTAAATGGTGTTAATTAATTTTATAGGAATAAAATTGTGAAACTCTAGTAAAGAAGTATTTTTCAAGAAAGCCATCTCATTGAAAAAAACTATTCTAAGTGGATGACAGTTAATGCCCAACTCTTGTACAAATACAGAATTCTATCGAACTTGATCAATCTGGTCGTATTACTTGTTGTGACCGTGTTAAACATAAGATAGATGAATTGAGATTAGTATTTTAAGAGTNGCACCCCAACACTAGTAACCGAATTCAAGCAGTTCGGGTTTTATATTTTGGCTTTGTAGTGGGATTTCGTCTGTATTGAATATTCAGAGATTTTACTTTGCAAAAGAGAAAAAAAAGTGTTTTTGAGTTCCAAAAATGTAAAGAGACTTCAGTATGATGTAATTTGTACAATTCTCCTCATTTTTTACAGTGAATTTCTTGGTATTAGTGACTCAATAGTTTTTTCTCATTCTCGAGTTTTTTCACATTAAATTTTGGTATTCATTGTATTTTTTGTGATTTATTGTTTCATGCACTTTTGTTCTAAGTTTTGCATTGGATCTCTCAAACTGATTTCTACATCTCTTCCAAGAAGCTAATTCGGTCTCCTTGAATATTTGGTGATAATCACGAAAATCGAACAAAAATATGTTATGACAAGTTGGTTTCATCAGTAGCTAAAATTGTTGATGAAAAATTAAATGGTGTTAATTAATTTTATAGGAATAAAATTGTGAAACTCTAGTAAAGAAGTATTTTTTCAAGAAAGTCATCTCATTGAAAAACTATTCTAAGTGGAAGAGAGTTAATGCCCAACTCTTGATACAAATACAGAATTCTATCGAACTTGATTAATCTGGTCGTATTACTTGTTGTGACCGTGTTAAACATAAGATAGATGAATTGAGATTAGTATTTTAAGAGTGAAAATGTTTCTCAAATCTTTTATGCATGCAAGGAGTTCTGTCAAGCTGAACAACAGGATCAATCACTCAATACTTTATCACATGCACTTTAAATATAATTATGAGGAATTGAATGCACTATTTCTTATTAATACTGATGTCTGAATTCAACAGGTTCAAAGAGTTCAAACGACTATTATGAGTTTTCTAGCTGGTCTCAACTCTTTGTATAAATGTGTCAAATCACAGATTCTGAATGATCCAAAAGTTACTACTCTGAGATACCTTATACTAGAGTGTTGTGTATTATTACAAGTTCTCAGGCTCATTCGTACAACAGCCTAGTGCTCTTGCTAGCCAAAATAATACAGACATGAGTAAGCCTATCTCAAAACAATTATGGAAGTCGAACTCTGGATTTTAGAAATCAAGGCTTGAGGGTAGACATCTACTACTGCCATGAACCTGGTCATACTAAGAGAAAATGTCAGAAGTTGTTAAAAAAACCAGAAGGGGACACGGTGACTACAAATGAGACGTCTCATGATTATGATTTAGTTTATTATGACATATGGGAACATTGTCCTATTTTATATAATAAATTTTGATATTTTGTCACTTTTGTGGATGATTTTTCTCATATAACTTGGCTTACTTTGTGAAATCGTGTATTGAGTAACTGTGACATTTTCAATCCTTTTATGCTAAAATTAAAACTCAATTCAATGTTTCAAATAAAATTCTGAGAAGTGACAATGTCACAGAATATTTTTTTACACCTTTTAAAACATACATGCCATAAAATGAGACGCTTCACTAGTCATTTTGTGTCAATACTTCATCACAAAATGAAGTAGCTAAAAGAAAAAAGACATATTTTTGAGACAACTAGAGCTCTTTTGTTTCAAAAGAATGTACCCAAATAGTTATGGGTTGATGAATTTTTTATTGCATGTTCTTTTTATCAATCATGGCTTCTATTATTTTATAAAATCAGATACCATACCAATTTTATTTTCAACTAACTATTTTATACTGAACAACATATATTTGGGTATGTTTGTTTTGTCCATACTAGTCCACAAGTTTTTGAACTGAACTTTATGTCATTAAGGTGTGTCTTTCTATGATATTCTCATTTACAAAATGGTTATCGGTGTTTTTCCCCTCTTAAATGGGTATATGATTTCTGATGATGTTGACTTTCCGAAATAAACCTCATTTTTTGGTGACTCATCATTGTCTAAAAAAAATGTAAGTGTCACCCTCTTTATGGCACGTGGTATTGTAAGTTTCATCTCAACAACACTTAACTTAATTTTATGATTCTCTTTTAATCTCTTTTAAAGGCCAACATTCTGCGAAGTTTCAAAAACATCTTATAAATTTTTCTTTCAGTCTAACTGGTATTTTTCTATCACACAATAGGCCTAATGCATTCCTCCATTTCAACCAACCAACTTGAATTCTACTAACATCCCCATCTATACCATCATATTGTTCACATCTTTTAATGATTTGAACACCCATAATTACATCTTTGTCACTAGCTCTACTACTATGAAAATTACATTCCATGTATTCAGTTTTAGATCTACTGAGACAAAAGCTTTTAGACTCTAATGTAGACCTCAATAATTAAAGTTTTTCATGAACTATTTTCTTGTCTTATCCACAAGAAGGATATCATCAGTGAAAAATATACACCAAGGTACATCCACCTGGAAATGTTCAATAAGAGCATCCATAACTAAAGCAAAAAGAAATTGATTCCTCATGTAATCCAACTGATATAAGAAAATACTTGTCAATTCTCCAATTTCACCATAAGCAACTGCTATATTATACATATCTTTAATGATTTGAATATAATCCCCAAAGAACCCTTGAAACCTTATTGTAAGTTTTTTCTAAATCAATAAAAATCATATGTAGATCCTCCTTACTCTCTTAGTACTTCTCCACCAAGTCTCTCAATAAATAACTTCCATAATAAAGTTGTCCAACATGAATCCAAACTGATTATGAGAAATCTTTCTACCACGTTTTAACATATGTTCAATTACTCTCTTCTATTATTTTAAAGTACAAATTAACTTAATTCCTCTACAATTTGCACTCTTGCGCAACCCCTTTATACTTAAATAAAAATCAGGACAGAAACACTATTCCTCCACTTCTCAAACTTTTTTTTATTTTTAAAATACTATTTAAGAGTTTAGTAAGCCAAGAAACTCCCAAATCTCCTAAAAATTTCTACACTTAAATTGGGATTTCATCAGATCCTACTAATTTTTCACTCTTGATTTTCTTTGAAGCTTTCTCAACTTCCTTTTATTAATGCTACAATAAAAATAAAAATAAAAATTATTATTATTAACGATATTAAGATCACTAAGATCAATCGTATTTTCAGAAATATCATTGAAAATTTTATAAAAAATACCCATGTGTGTTGAATACCTTCCTCTAAGAAAAGTACATTTTAATTTTCATTTTTAATACATTTTATTTGAATTAACTCTTTACTTTTCTTCTCTTTGTTGGGTCAATTTATACATATATTATTCACCCTTTTTAATACTTAACCAATTATAAAAATTACTAAAAGCAGAATTCTTAACGTCACTAAATATATTTCAGACTCCCTATGAGCTATCTTATATATTTCAGAGTTTTCTAAGTTTTTAAATTTAAACTAATTTTTATAACAAAACTTCTTATGCTGTATCTTTTGTTGCACATAATTATTTCACTATCAATTTGTTTTATTTATAAATTTTTTTCTTTTAATTCTTCAAGTACATATTTTATCACTTATTTAATAGTGTTTGTTATTTTATCCCATATATAATTAGTTTTTTCATGAATATCCAAAATCTTGAAATCTTGAAGTTTAATAATTTTATATCTTCTAAGTGTCTCTATCTAATTTTATGATAATGTTTCATTGTATTTGTCGTCTTTTAACTCATCTTAAAATCTAGAACTAATAATCGATGTTAAGTACATAAAATTTCACTTAAAAAGACCTTACAATATATTCTTGACGATTTCTTTTTCTCATAATAAATAATCAATTTGTGTTTTAATATGTTTATCTCTTTTCTTAAATAAATCATTAGCAATAACAAAATCATAAGTTAAAAAAATCTAAAATAATTGTACCATTTTCAATAATCACTCTAAAAACGTAGCCACCAAGAATATTTATAAAATCTTATACAATTCTACCAACATGTTCATTTAAATCTCCTCCAATAAAAATTCTTTCTTCAAGAGTTATATTTTGTATTAATTCTTCTAAGAATGTCATTGTCGGGTCCCAGGCCTCTGATGCGAGGGTTGCATTTGGAGGAAATTTAAAAGGACATGACTTTGGTAATTTCTCCATTTATGACCCAAGGCTAAAAGGACATGACTTTGGTAATTTCTCCATTTATGACCCAAGGCACCTTTAAGCCACCTTAAGACCTTTGGGTCCAAAGAACTCAAAATCAAAGCCCAAAGCTTTGAGACTCTTCTTAGAAATCTTTGGAACTCTTCTTGGCACGCCAATGAGTCAAAAAGATCTGGTTAGTCCCATTAGATCAAGTTAACTTATAGTGGTCCTATGAGGCCACTTAACCAAATTGTACTCTATTTCTCAGGAATTTGATTTTCAATGANTAAAATCAAAGCCCAAAGCCTTGAGACTCTTCTTAGAAATCTTTGGAACTCTTCTTGACACGCCAATGAGTCAAAAAGATCTGGTTAGTCCCATTAGATCAAGTAACTTATAGTGGTCCTATGAGGCCACTTAACCAAATTGTACTCTATTTCTCAGGAATTTGATTTTCAATGACCTTACCAAATTTATAGAGCACTAAGAATCATACTCGAGTTAAATTCAACCCGAAAACCTTACCCAACCAACTTTCACTCAACAATTTGTTTAACCCATTACGGGTTTAAATGGAATGAATCATTTGAATGGAATCTGATAATGGCTATTAATTAAAAATAGACTTAAAATGAGGCTAAATTTATTTAAAGCCCATTTTTGGCATTTGATCAAACGTAGTTTGACCTAATGACCCATTTTGAATCATCTAAAATCAATTAGGCTTGAAATTCAAAAGGAGTAGATCAAAATGAAGCTAAATAACCTTAAGGTTCATTAAAAACTCCTCTTGGATACATAAAACCCAAAACAAACTCTGTTCTAGCTCAAATGGGTTTATGACCCATTAATGTCATACTGAGCCAAGTNTAAGGTTCATTGAAAACTCCTCTGGGATTCCAAAAAAAACTCTGTTCTAGCTCAAATGGGTTTATGACCCATTAATGTCATACTGAGCCATGTCAAATTAAAACCAATCCATTTTTAATCAAATTTTGCAAGGCTTTCTTTAAAAAAAACCTAGTATAACTAATTAAATCAAAGCCAAAGACATTAGGGGCCTAATTACGTGCTTTGAGCCTTGGGCCTATTAATGACCCATTTGGAGTTATTATAAATTCAACCCATCTAAATTCAACCAATTACAATTAAACTTAGTTAGAAGAACCCTAAGGTTTCTAGCAAGCCTACTGCAGGTGAAACTGGTTCAGGGCTGAACCGACCCAATTCATTAGCCCAAACGAATGCAACACAGTTTCCCAACTAAATATGTTCACCTGAAGTGCTTGGGATTGCAATTAAAGGCTCCTTAAAGATGTCCGCACCTTCCCCAAGCATTTAGAAGATCAAATACCCACTAATGCACCAAGCCAAAAGCCAATCAATATTGGTTCAACACAAATCTGAAGGTTTGTAAGAACCATGGATTAGAATTGGTCTAGTCTCCCACTAGTTAGTCCATAACAATTCCTGCCGTCAAGTCACAATATCCGCCATTGCCCTGACTGAAAACCACCTGAGTTCTACGGCAAAACAAGCAATATGCTAGGATTATAGAAACCACTGGATCTTCATGTTCTTCTGAGTATAAGACTACTTTTGGTTAGCTTCATTATCAGCAAGCTGTCATAGTTTCTTCTTGTGTACTTTTTTTGTATTTTCTTTTGTCTTAAACTCTATTTCCTTTCTAACATCCATTGTTGTTTTTTTTGTAAAATTCATTTACCCAATTAAGACATTTCCATTGGATATTTTCATCATTTTTTAACTACTCAAACAAATCAAACTACCTATTACAAATATTAGAACAAAAAAAGCTGGTTACAAATTCCAATAGTTTACCTTTTTTTTTTAAATTCAGAATAATACACAATAAAGAGGAATTTTTTTATTCATATTAAAAAGGGGATAAATAACCCTTACGTAAATTCTAGAATAGGAAAGACAATAAAAAGAAAATAATAGGAAAAGAAAGATATATCATCTAAAATCTCCAATTACTCTATTTATATTAAATATTTGAAGATAAATGAAACAACATTAAATGGGAAATCGTAAAATAGGAAAGGAAATATAGTTAGATTAGGAATAAATCTAATCCTCATAACTTCTAATAGAAATAAATTATTTACTAATATAAACACTCACTCTGCCTCAAGTTGAAACATGTTTGAAAACTATGTTTAGCTTGATTTTGAAAACATCAAATAAATGGACAAGAAAGAAATTGTGAGGTAAAACTTGAAATCTTCATTTTGTACTATGATTGTCTTTAACTGCAATTTCTACAGTATTTGTAGGTAGGCGAAAGGCTCCTACAGATAATGCTGCAGAGGAGTTTGCAGAGAAGTAGACAGTTGCGGTTGTCTTTGACTACAGCTCCTGCAGTGTCTTTAGGTAGACGGAAAACTCCTACAGGTGATGTTGCACAGGAGTTTGCGGGGAAATAGACAACTGTGTTTGTCTGTCACTGCAGTTCTTGCAGTGTCTATAGATAGGCAGAGACTCCTACAGGTAATGTTGCAAGGAAGTTTGAAGAAAAATGGACAACCTGCATGAAAAGCTGACTTCTAGTAGACTGGGTTTATGTTTGACTGTAGTCGCTGCAGTGTCTATAGGAAGGCGGAAGACTCATACAGGTAATGATATAGAAGAGTTTGCAGAGAAACAACCTTCAGAAAAAGCTGCAAGGTCTGACTGCAGAAAAAAAAGAAAAACCAAGAAATCACGGAGGAGGGCTGCTGCAGAAAGAGAATTCCGATCGAGGCCCGCTACAGAAAATGTTCTAGAGGACGCCTGCTGTGAGAAATGCTCTAGAAAATGGTCTATTGCATGAAAGATTTCGGAGGAGGGCCTGATGCAGGAAAAAGTTCCGAAGGATCGCATATTCAGGAAAAAGTTCCAAAGGAGGGTCTGATGCAGGAAGAATTTTGGTTGAGGGCCTGATACATAAAAAAGTTCCAGAGGAGGGCCTGATACATAAAAAAGTTCCAGAGGAGGGCATGCAACAATGCAATTTTTCCCCCACAGCCCTCCACACAACCCAGGGTTCCCTGCAAATGCTCCAGGTAACCTCAATAGGCCCTCTTCCCTCTTCTCTCTTCGGAACCAAGCATGTTAGGCAGTTATATGAGAGGTTCAACACCTCAAGTCCCCATTAGCTATGAAACTTGACTGCAGGAAAAATTGACTTCTAGTATACTGGGGTTATGTTTGATTGCAGTCTCTGCAGTGTCTCTAGAAAGACGGAAGACTCCTACAGGTAATGTTATAGGGGATTTGCAGAGAAACAACCTCCAGAAAAAGCTGCAAGATCTGACCTACAGAAAAAAAACCAAAACGCCACAGAGGAGGGCCTGCTGCAGAAAAAGAATTCCGGTGGAGGACCTGCTGCAGGAAACGCTCCAGAGGAGGCCTGCTACAGAAAATGTTCCAGAGGACGTCTGCTGCTGGAAAAGCTCCAAAAAATGATCTGTTGCATGAAAGATTCTGAAAGGCCTGATGTGGGAAAAAGTTTCGGAGGGCCTGATTAGGGTATGATATTTTAAAATATTAAATTTTATAAATTATAATATATAAATAAATTAATAATAATAATATATTAATATACTATATTAGTAATATACTAATATAGATATTATATATTTANGGGAAAAACAGACTTCTAGTAAACTGGGGTTATGTTTGATTGCAGTCTCTGCAGTGTCTCTAGAAAGACGAAAGACTCCTACAGGTAATGCTATAGAGGATTTGCAGAGAAACAACCTCCAGAAAAAGCTGCAAGATCTGACCTACAGAAAAAAAAACAAAACGCCACATAGGAGGGCCTGCTGCAGAAAAAGAATTCCGGTTTAGAACCTGCTGCAGGAAAAGCTCCAGAGGACGCCTGCTGCTGGAAAAGCTCCAAAAAATGGTCTGCTGCATGAAAGATTCTGAAAGGTCTGATGTGGGAAAAAGTTTCGAAGGGCCTGATTAGGGTATGATATTTAAAAAAATTAAATTTTATAAATTATAATATATAATAAATTAATAATAATAATATATNGTGAACCGAACACGAACAAAAGTTCTGTTCGTTCGTGTTCGGCCCGTTTACACCCCTAGGCTTGATGAAGGACGAATTCTGGTCGAGACCTGCTGTAGGAAAAATTTCGAACAAGGGTCTGATACAGGAAAAAGTTCCAGAGGAGGGTCTGCTGTAGGAAGAAAAAAAAACGCCGGAGGAAGAGGCTCTATACCACTACCTACGAGGGCATGCAACAATGCGGTTTTCCCCCCACTGTCCTCTACACACAACCCAGGGTTCCCTGCAAATGCTCCAGGTAACCTCAACAGGCCCTCTTCCCTCTTCCCTCTCCGGAACCTGGCATGTTAGGCAATTATATGAGAGGCTGAGCACCACAAGACCCCATTAGTTGTGAGAAGCCCATTGGCATATCTCCAGCAAGCAAATTATGTGGCAAATCCATTCTCCTCAGGCTCTCCATGCTATCTAGCTGGTTGGAATACGGCCAACCAGGTGGTTGTAGGAGAGGTTCCAATACTCCAAACCTTTAAGGCCAACCAGCCCCAGAGATATTNATCTATTTTAATTTGTAGTCATTTAATTTTTCAACTTTTTTTAGGAAGATTTTTAGAATTTTTTTATGAAAATGGCTTGAGTTGTAATGCATTATGCTTGTGGAGTGGGAGGAATTGAACGCGGCTGAAATTAATTTGTGATTTGTATTTTATCTCTCTCTCTCTCTCTCGTTGGTCCTTTTTTGAAGGAAAATTGTGCGTTGCTTGTAAATTCCCTTTTTTTTTTTTTTTTTGAAATGCTGTGACTGATTGATTAGTCTGATGCATGAAAGGTAAGTTTTGTTTTGTTGGATGAAAATTAAATTATTTTTATTTTTATTTATATTTATTTGTTATGATATATTTAAAAAACTATCCATCTGTTTTTTACCCCCAAACTCTCAAAAGAGGCAACATGATGGATGGCAAGAGGCGTTANTATCTATTTTAATTTGTAGTCATTTGATTTTTCAACTTTTTTTTTCAAGGAAGAATTTTAGAATTTTTTTATGAAAATGGCTTGAGTTGTAGTGCATTATGCTTGTGGAGTGGGAGGAATTGAACACGGCTGAAATTAATTTGTGATTTGTATTTCATCTCTCTCTCTCTCTCTCTCTCNGGCTGAAATTAATTTGTGATTTGTATTTTATCTCTCTCTCTCTCTCTCGTTGGTCCTTTTTTGAAGGAAAATTGTGCGTTGCTTGTAAATTCCCTTTTTTTATTTTTATGAAATGCTGTGGCTGATTAATTAGTCTGATGCATGAAAGGTAAGTTTTGTTTTGTTGGATGAAAATTAAATTATTTATATTTATATTTATATTTATATTTATATTTATATTTATTTGTTATGATATATTTAAAAAACTATCCATTTGTTTTTTACCCCCAAACTCTCAAAAGAGGCAACATGCTAGATGGCAAGAGGCCTTACATGCTTGGGGCTATGGAAAAAGATGTAAATTAAGAAGGTCAAAAATTGGCCCTACATGTCAACTCAGCCCAAATCTAACTCGAAAAATCTTAGTTCAGGTTAAAGAATATTTTCTTTTTTGTGACGGGGATGTTCTAGTTCAAGTTCGAGTTAAAGATCCTAACCTGTTTAGTTTTTTGGATCGGGTTCAGGTTAACTTGCAAAACTATAAAACGACCCGCCAACTATAAACTGACTTGAAATCAACCCACCAACCCAAAAAAAGACTCGAAATTGGCCTGAAATTAATAAAAGTTTTAACCCAAATAGCAGTTATTGCTTATGTTAAATAGGTTATACTGGGCGAGTTCAAGTTAGCGGGTTGAAGATTGGTCAGGTTCGAGTTGGGATTTTTCGACCCGTATATTATTCGGATTGAGTTCAGGTCAAACCTATTCAGGTCAGACTCACAACGAACTCGTTGACTCGAATTGACTTATCTAATCCAGATTAGGCGGTGTGTTGAGACGGATGAGTTGCCCATGTCGCCAATGTGGTGTGGGGTGAGAGGGCAATGTAACAAAAATGAGAGCAATGAAGAGCAAGTGTGCTACACAATTAAGAATTTAAAGGTCCGTTTGGGGCGGCGGTGTAGTTAGGGCTGTCAAAACGGCTCGTTGTTCGCGAATAGCTCATGTTCGGCTTTTTAAGAAGTTCGTGTTCGACTCGTTCGCTAAGTTAACGAGTCAAACACGAACAAAGATTTGTTCGTTCTTATTCGGCTCGTTTTGGCTCGAAATACTATATATATATATATAC
>JXCR01145905.1:97486-136722 GCA_002079205.1 Phalaenopsis hybrid cultivar
GCGAGCGGCGGAGATCGGGGGATCTTCATCGGAAGGATTGGAGAGGTTGGTGAGTTTTTTGAGGAATCGCTGTAATTAGTTTTTAAAAAATTATGTAATCTGATTCGTGAAAGGATTCATTGATTCAGATTTGTTATGGTTTGTTTTCATTTCTCAGTATATTTTGAAGGAAAAAAATCATTTCTAAAGCTTCTGCTTTACATAATACATTTATGTGTAAATAAATTATCATTAATAATATTTATTTATAAGTATAAGATATTTTATAATATGGAAATTTATTAACAAAAATGATGTGAAAATTCCTCCTTTTTTTTAAGATAACTTTATATTTTTCTTATATTTATGGTGAAATTTCATTCATCTATTGATTGATTTTGTTGCACTGCTGACATTATTTATAAGGACTGATTTCTCTTTAGCAACCTGAGTGAGTCATGAAGGAAAACCGATTTTTAAAATAATGTAAATCATGACAAAAAAACAAATGTAAATGATACATTGTCAAAGAAATTTATATAAGGACTTCTAGAAAGATTTTTTGCTGCAAAATTTCTCATTAAGAAAAAATAAACAAAAAAAAAAAAAGAATTTTGCATTTTGCATTTTTGACTTAGATTAATTTCAGTCACATAATTTTAAATTTAAGTCAAATCAAAAAGTCAATTAAATCAAATAATTACATTTTTTTTTCTCGGTTAAACCAAAAATGAAGGTCAAGCAAATGGTTGAAAGCATAAAAGGTACTAATTTTCACACTTTTAAGCTAAATTTTTCGCATTTGGAATTTCTCAATTTCTTTTATTTACATGAATGTAACGGGATGCAACAATGAATGTCCATGAAATAATACTGTAAAATATTAAAATACAAGGCATCTACAATATTTCTAGTGACTTTGACCTTGAGGTCCCTTCAACCAGAGTTGAAATACCTTCACTAAACCTCTGAACTTTCGTTGTTACCGCCCGTTAACGATGGTTTAGGGGCTTCCGAATCTGAACATTTAAGCCACGTAATTTGTTAGTTGCAGGAAATAATTCTGCGCACTTATCCCACCACATGAAAATCATTTACAAAATTAACTTTTATGAATTATATATATATATATATTAACATTATATTAAATGCAAATAAATGTTAAATATATTTTGGTATAATAAAATTGTATACCTGAGATGGCGAGTGATTTCTTGGCATGCGGTGGAGGTTGAAGCTTAAACCCTCGCGGCAGAGAAGACTGCGGGAAGAAGGGTCCCTCAATGTCCATTCCAGCCGTCTGATCTTTCTCATACGGCTGATAATGAGCATGAGCTTGCATCATGGACGGAGCAAAGCCGGCCCTTGAAGACTGAACCATGTAATTCATCAGAGGGTGTTGATGATAAGGGTAAGTTGAAGCACCACCGTTCGATTGCAAGTGCGATCCATATGTCATCTGATGATAGTATTGTGATGCAAATTGAGGATGATAGGAACCCTGTCATATTCTTAAGCATTATTAAATTTTTTTATAACTTAATATAATCAACAACATGGCAATTAGAAGTCAATTAAATAAAAGCAGGTTGTACTAACAACTATACAATTGTAAATGATCATGGTTCTAAGCAATTTACATGTAAATAATTTAGATAATATGCAAGTATATTTTAAAATAATGTAAAGCATACACATTTGTAGTAAAATAGGAGCCTTCACTACAAAACAATCGGACTATAGGCGAGATTAAGAAAAAAAAAAATTGAATCAGATATTCTGATAAAATAGAAAAAGATCAGGATAGGATTTAGAACTCTTGAACAATTTTTAGATGAGCACAACACTTCCATATAATTGCACTCATCTCAAAATAAATCCAAATGACTCAAAATTTAACATGATGATTTAAAAAAAAAAAAATTTAAAATATTTCATAGAGGCATTTTGCCTCGTATAAAAGAATCCATTAACCGCTGATACAGCCATATGGGTCATTTTTTTGAATCTAATATCATAGTAAATTTTCAGACTTATTTCTCTTTTCTTTCACCATTCAGCTCTGCTTGCACTCAGTTGATCTTACGATAATAGATTTGAATCCAGCAAATATATAGAACTAAGCTGTTTCTACAGTACTACAACATAATTGCTTTAGCGCACTTAATTTACATATTAGAGGTAATTATTAAAATATCATCTATATATACAGAAGCAATCCAAATAGAACAAATACTAAGTGTGGCCGACCGTACGCCCGGATGGGCTGCCGTGAAATACACAACGGCGTGGCCTCATTTAGACCGCCATCCAGACATGCGGTTAGCCAAACTCAATATTTTCTCCTCCAAAACACTATTATGTTAGTACAAATGTGCCACCCCCCCACCCCCCAACATTATTTCATGAGCAGTAAATTCCATTTTTGGTGTAGCTTATCTTTTTTTATGAGTATAATAATTTTTAATTGCATATCAAATTTTATAATATTACATAATAAACCATAAAATAAAACCTGATCAATCATATATTCAAATGTTTAGCCTCGTCACACATAACTTAACATGAACTAAAATTAATTAATTCCAACTCATAAAATCTGCTAGCAAATGCCAATTCTCACAAGTGTCAAAACAAGGATTATCTGATAGTATTATATTGATTCAGACTTATTAGCATTAACCGTTCTACAAATAATTAATTAGGTCTAACGAAGCAATATTTACACAGCATAGCTCAAAAAGTAACTTGTGAGCTAAGCACAGTAAGTTAATAAGCCAAACTCAGGCCTACACACAACTCATTAGCTGTGAGCCAGATTATTTAAAAATTATTGTTTACCTCGACATAAATTCCATAATTCAATACGAGTAAGCACAAAGTTGAAAATAAATATTGAAATGATGAATAATATCGAAATTGTCTTCATTAACATCAAAGTCACTCGAACAATGTAGGTTGGCAAAGCAAACCATGCCAAACGTATTTGTAACATCAAAAATATATAGAATAAACAGAAATATTGGTTGAGCGACTGTGAAATCTAAGACACTCGTTTGCGAAAATGTGAAATCTAAGACACTCGTTTGTGAAGAGGGATGCAAAATATATAATTAAAGAAATATCATTAATCAATACATCAAATTAAATTAAATTAAGGTTACTGAAATTGACATCAAATTTGTTAAAGCTCTAAAATTTTAAAGACTACGTCATCCCATAGAACTCACCCACAAATCCCTAAAGGCCTGTATGACAACGAATTAGATTTAAGCTAGTAGTATTTTATAAATCCTGTAAATCAGGATTTAGTAAATCTTGTAAGGGTTAGATCCTAAAAACTGTTTGGCAATGGATTAAAAAATTTGTTATGTTTGTTAGAAAAAAATCATTACAAAATATTGACTATTTTATTATCATGATAAAAATTAATAATNCAACGAAGCAATATTTATAGAGCATGGCTCAATAAGTAACTTGTGAGCTAAGCACAATAAGTTAATAAGCCAAACTCAGGCCAACACACAACTCATTATCTTGTGAGCCAGATTATTTAAAAATTATTGTTTACCTCGACATAGATTCCATAATTCAATACGAGTAAGCACAAAGTTGAAAATAATTATTGAAATGATAAATAATATCGAAATTGTCTTCATTAACATCAAAGTCACTAAAACAATGTAGGTTCGCAAAGCAAATATTGGTTGAGCGACTGAAATCTAAGACACTCGTTTGTGAAAATGTGAAATCTAAGACACTCGTTTGTGAAGAGGGACGCAAAATATATAATTAAATAAATATCATTAATTAATACATCAAATTAAATTAAATTAAGATTATTGAAATTGATATCAAATTTGTTAAAAGCTCTAAAATTTTAAAGACTATCTCATCCCGAAGAACTCATCCACAAATCCCTAAAGGCATGTATGACAACGAATTAGATTTAAGGATTTAGTAAATCTTGTAAAGGTTACATCCTAAAATCTGTTTGGCAATGGATTTAAAAGTTTGTTATGTTTGTTAGAAAAAAATCATTACAAAATATTGACTATTTTATTATCATGATAAAAATTAATAATTAATTTTAATTAAATTCGATTTATAATTTATTTATAGTTATATTAAATAATAAAAATTTATTCACCAAACTAATTAATTATTGATAAAATATCTTTAAACTAATTACATATTAAATACTAAATTAAAATTAATTAATTAATACTTATACTAATTAAGAAAAATGGGCTCCTTCACCTTCCTCTCTCTCTTATACTAATTAAGAAAAATGGGCTCCTTCTCCTTCCTCTCTCTCTTCAAGTGAAAAGAAAGGGTTTATTTGTAGGCCCTGAAGAAGGAGCATTTTCATTCTTTGACAAATGACCACTATAACCACCTAATTGAACGACCCACATTGGTTCACCTTGATCATAGGAATTTTTTTATGATTTGAGAGTCTTAATGATCTCATAATTAAAAGGGCCTAGACTCATTGGATTTCTCTCGTCAAGATGCTCGATTTGACTTATGTACGTCAAATTTAGAGTTCATTTGACAATCTAATTAACCCCCTAATGCCTCCTACAGTGGTTCAATGGCTTGATCCGAGCTTGATTGAACTCAGATTGGACCAATTTTTATATCACTGGGTTCGTCTTGTAGTTACAGTCAATTTGACCATAAATTTGTTGAAATCGGAACTTTGAATGATTTTTAATTTGAATCAGAATGTCTTTTGCTTTGAAAGATGTCTCAAGATTTATGTCAAATAATGAAATTTTGTTGATGTTGCATCATATATAAATATGAAATTTAAAAATTAAGTGGTATGTAATTAAATGCCTCTTTATTAAAAAAATTAGCTTGAGCTAATATGATGGTGTTTCTTTCATAATAAAGAAGTTGGCTCATGAATTAAGATCGAGCTCGATCATTTAATCATGCTCAAACTCAAATTGAGGGTGGCTCAAGCTTGGCTGACTCATTTACACTCCTAGCCCCCAACCATTTTTAAAGCCCTTGTATCACTGTTCCAGTGATCTAAGCAGTTAAATTTAAAGCAGGGAAATGNGTAAATTAAAATAAATTAATTAATAATTATACTAATTAAGAAAAATGGCTCCTTCTCCTTCCTCTCTCTCTTATACTAATTAAAAAAAATGGGCTCCTTCTCCTTCCTCTCTCTCTTCAAGTGAAAAGAGAGGGTCTATTTGTAGGCCCTGAAGAAGGCGCATTTTCATTCTTTGACAAATGACCACTATAACCACCCAATTGAACGACCCACATTGGTTCACCTTGATCATAGGAAACTTTTTTATGATTTGAGAATCTTAATGATCTCATAATTAAAAGAGCCTAGACTCATTGGATTCTCTCGTCAAGACGCTCGATTTGACTTATGTACGTCAAATTTGGAGTTCATTTGACAATCTAATTAACCCCCCAATGCCTCCTACAGTGGTTCAATGACTTGATCCGAGCTTGATTGAACTCAGATTGGACCAAATTTATACCACTTGGTTCATCTTGTAGTGATAGTCAATTTGACCATAAATTTATTGAAATTGGAGCTTTGAAGGATTTTTAATTTGAATCAGAATGCTTTTTGCTTTGAAAGATGTCTCAAGATTTATGTCAAATAATGACATTTTGTTGATGTTGCATCATATATAAATATGAAATCTAAAAACTAAGTGGTATGTATTTAAATGCCTCTTTATTAAAAAATTAGCTTGAGCTAATATGATTTTGTTTCTTTCATAATAAAGAAGTTGGCTCATGAATTAAGATCGAGCTCGATCAATTAATCATGCTCAAACTCAAATTGAGGCTGGCTCAAGCTTGGCTGACTCATTTACACTCCTAGCCCCAACCATTTTTAAAGCCCTTGTATCACTGTTCCAGTGATCTAAGCAGTTAAATTTAAAGCAGGGAAATGAAATAAATTATAAGAGTTCCCAAGAACACTAACCTGCTGATAGCCATACTCTGAAGCGTAAGTGATGTATCTGCAAGAATTAAACAAATCATACTCTGGAAGTCGTTTCTCTGATTGAACAGCTAATACTGATGAAGCAGACAAAATAATAATTACCAATTTATGCTTGTAAGATTTACTTGCACACCACTTAATTCCTATTATTAACATATCTAGCATCTAAACTTCAATTTTTACATACACGATATCGTACCTATGAATGAAAAAGTTTACTTAACTTTTTAAAAGTTAAAAAAGTGTTATTTTTATGTAATATGAAAGACTTGGGTGCTATAAATGTAGAAAAACTAAAGTAGGTGTTAGATACATAGGAGTTGGGTGGTATGCATGTAAAAGCCCATTCTTATTGTAAAACGAAAAATAAAATCAGAAAAATCCCATTAGGCACCGTAAGTCCATAAATCCGCATTATAGTAAATGCAAATAAATNTAAGTGTACTTCACTTTTTAAAAGTTAAAAAAGTGATATTTTTATGTAATATGAAAGATTTGGGTGCTATAAATGTAGAAAAAATAAAGTAGGTGTTAGATACATAGGATTTGGGTGGTATGCATGTAAATGCCCATTCTTATTGTAAAACGTAAAATAAAATCAGAAAAATCCCATTAGGCACCGTAAGTCCATAAATCCACATTATAGTAAATGCAAATAAATAAAGTGAAATTTCGAAGTTATATTTGTCATGTAAAATTAAAACACATGATCCTATGTATTTACATCTCTAATACCTAAAACTTTCATATTTGCATGCATAACCATCAAATCCTTAATGTCGCATAAAAAATATTATTAATACAAACTTTTTTAAAATTGAAATGTATCTTTTCAAGCATAGGTCTATGATACTAAAGCATTATAAATATATAAATATGTAAATAAATAAAATTTGTGAGGTATCTACATAAATTTCCTTCAATAACTAATGTTCAATAAAAAGATGTTCAGAAAAAAAAAATCTAAATCAAACAACATGTGAGTATAACCTTTAGTAAATATATAAGGAGCAAAGATTGGATCTAAAAATAAGTTTTAATGAGCCATACTAGTGTAATAAACCACTAACGAAAAAGACACTATATACTCTCTTTTCCTCTTCTATACTTCAACCACTATTTTTCACTTGGTGCTTGACCTCACTTTTAAAGTCATCAATAAACATTTTCCTAGACTTTTTAATCTTTAAGATCTAATACGTTATGGAAAGTAATAAATCTAACGAATGTATATATTAAGAAGCACTATCATAAGATATCTATTATATGTATTTTCTATATTAGATAATTTAATTAAAAGAGATCTAATTACCAGATTTTTCTCTATTAGAAATATTACTAATCTATGAAGATTTGAATGTATATAAATATACTACAAATGTTTTCACTTGAGAAATAAAAAAGAAAGAGTTGTTTTCCTTCACATGGTATCAACACCACGCACAACTCGCTGCAGCTACTCGGTTCTGTATCGTTTCCTGG
The DNA here is from genome assembly GCA_002079205.1 of Phalaenopsis hybrid cultivar. NCBI lineage: Eukaryota > Viridiplantae > Streptophyta > Magnoliopsida > Asparagales > Orchidaceae > Phalaenopsis > Phalaenopsis hybrid cultivar. The sequence goes on from JXCR01145905.1 coordinate 104,943, forward strand.
CTCATCCTTCCAATCGTTAGTTCGTCTGTTTCGTATGTGGTGTTTGCATATCTTCATCCCCACACATGTCTTAGTCTAAATCACTCATTAAAGATGAATGAATAGGGCATACGAGAACAGAGCACCGATCAATCTTCGTCTATTTCATTTCATTATGCAACGAGATTAGGGAATCATTCAAATCTTTGTCTGTTTCGTCTTCATTCTGCGATGTTTCGTCTATTGTAAGTGGTCATTAGCGTCATTCACCACTTTTATTTGAATTTGGCAATCATTGAATTATCCGTAGAGTTGTTTATCTCGTACAAATCGATATCAATCGTCTATGATGTTCATCTGACCTTGCAGCTCGTTCATGCCATCACATTGAGGAGTTCATCATTGGGATTAGATGTGTTATTATGTGGATTCTAAATGAGTTAATCAATTGGATACTCAAATCTCTCAATTTCGCCAATCAAGCTTGAAGGTAAGTTTGCTCGAGGGGCAGGGGGTGGGGTTAATTCCTTGAAGTGGGTTCTGCGGCGCTGCCCCAGAAATGTGTTTTTGCTACACCTAATGGCCCAGCACAGCCATGCCTGGTATAGGTTCAAATTCTAGAACACGACACTTCAACGACGAGAGGAAAACACTGCAATGCTCAAATGCAGCACCCCAGCGTCGAGACCAACAGAGCCCATGTGACAACCCAGACTCTCGCTGATGTAGCACATCATCTAAATGAAGCTAAAGGTCTACTTACAAGTGCTCAAGCAAGAGCCCAAGAAAGTGCCTAATTAAGAGCCAATTAAAGGTCATCACAAGAGGCATATCAAAAAGAATTATTTGCATTTGTACTTTATTATTTATATTTCAATTTCAGTTTCTAGAATGTTTGAATCTTCAAATTTNATATTTGTGATGTAAAATTAAAACACATGATCCTATGTATTTACATCTCTAATACCTAAAACTTTCATATTTGCATGCATAACCATCAAATCCTTAATATCGCATAAAAAATATTATTAATACAAACTTTTTTAAAATTGAAATGCATCTTTTCAAGCATAGGTCTACGATACCAAAGCATTATAAATATATAAATATGTAAATAAATAAAAATTGTGAGGTATCTACATAAATTTCCTTCAATAACTAATGTTCAATAAAAAATGTTCAGAAAAAAAAATCTGAATCAAACAATATGTCAGCATAACCTCTAGTAAATATATAATGAGCAAAGATTGGATCTAAAAATAAGTTTTAATGAGCCATACTAGTGTAATAAACCACCAACGAAAAAGACAATATATACTCTCTTTTCCTCTTACTTCAACCACTATTTTTCACTTGGTGCTTGACCTCACTTTTAAAGTCATTAATAAACATTTTCCTAGACTTTTTAATCTTTAAGATCTAATATGTTATGGAAAGTAATAAATCTAATGAATGTATATATTAAGAAGCTCGATTATAAGAAATCTATTATATGTATTTTCTATATTAGATAATTTAATTAAAAGAGATCTAACTACCAGATTTTTCTCTATTAGAAATATCACTAATCTATGAAGATTGGAATGTATATAAATATATTACAAATGTTTTCACTTGAGAAATAAAAAAGAAAGAGTTGTTTTCCTTCACATGGTATCAAAGCCACGCACAACTCGCTGCAGCTACTCGGTTCTATGTCGTTTCCTGGCTCATCCTTCCAATCGTTAGTTCGTCTGTGCCGTATGTGTTGTTTGCATATCTTCATTCCCACACATGTCTTAGTCTAAATCACTCATTAAAGATGAATGAATAGGGCATACGAGAATAGAGCACCGATCAATCTTCGTCTGCTTCATTTCATTATGCAACGAGATTAAGGAACATTCGAATCTTTGTCTGTTTCGTCTTCATTCTGCAATGTCTCGTCTATTGTAAGTGGTCATTAGCGTCGTTCACCACGTTTATTTGAATTTGGCAATCATTGAATTATTCGTAGAGTTGTTTATCTCATACAACTTGATATCAATCGTCTATGATGTTCATCTCACCTTTTAGCTCGTTCATGCCATCACATTGAGGAGTTCATCATTGGGATTAGATGTGTTATTATGTGGATTCTAAATGAGTTAATCAATTGGATACTCAAATCTCTCAATTTCGCAGATCAAGCTTGAAGGTAAGTTTTCTCGGGGGGCAGGGGGTGGGGTTAAGTACTTGAAGTGGGTTCTGCGGCGCTACCCCAGAAATGTGTTTTTGCTACACCCAATTGCCCAGCACAACCATGCCTGGTATAGGTTCAAATTTGAGAACACGACACTTCAACGACGAGAGGAAAACACTGCAATGCTCAAATGCAGCACCCCGGCGTCGAGACCAACAACGCCCATATGACAACCCATACTCTCACTGATGTAGCACATCATCTAAATGAAGCTAAAGGTCTACTTACAAGTGCTCAAGCAAGAGCCCAAGAAAGTGCCTAATTAAGAGCCCATTAAAGATCATCACAAGAGGCATATCAAAAAGAATTATTTGCATTTGTATTTTATTATTTATATTTCAATTGAAGTTTCTAGAATGTTCGAATCTTCAAATTTGAAGGCTTCTATGACTGGTCATAAGAAAAATAACAAATTAAGGTGGTTAGCATTTCACTGCATTAATGACCACCTACCACTCTTTAGAATTTCCTTCTTTTATTAATTTTGTATCATTGTAATCTCTATAAATAGAATTGATATGTAATGTTTTTAATCAGTTGTTAAATGAAATATTTGAGTAAGAACTCTCTCTTATTGATTGGTGCTTGGTGGCTTCAACTATTGCAGTTTCTTTGGTGAGATTAGGTATTTATCTTTGTTTTTCTTTTATATTATTCATTAATCCTCCATAATACTTGCACTTAAACTCTCCATCACTCTTCATCTATATCCTGAGCTTCTTATAATATCAATGAACTAACAACCAAAGCCTCACAACCATTCCAAACCCCTCTTCATATCCCTTGGCCAATTAAGAGCATATTAAGACCTACTCTTATTCTCAAACCCTGAACACCATTGTAAACCTATTCAAAACCACCCATATACTCCAAATCATAAGTGCACAACCTAAGCTAACCATCAATAATCATTTCTAAACATTTACCAATTCTTAAGTCACTTTTCCATATGGATTTTAAATCAACCTAAACTTGCCTAATACAAACTAGCCTTGGTATTTTAGCTCCTATTCCCTCATAAATCTATTAAAATCCCACCAAAACCTCCACATTACATCTTTAAATCTAACACTAAGCATCAATAGCCAATTTTAATACTTTATCTCATCAAAAGACCACATGTTTCCATCACTCACTCATTTAGGTATTGTATGCTTTGGCCAAATGGACTCAAAATTTTATCTTGTTGATGTAACTTCCTAGAAGGTCACTCATCCTAGGAGTGTTCCATGTGGAGCACCCGGAGCACCCTTCACTTTGGAGTTTCTATTGAAATTTCATCGTTACACCAAAAGACGCCTTAATGTTTAATAGTTCAGTTTCAATCCACTTAAAGTATTTCACAGCCTCTCCCAATAGTCCACATTTTTGTCAATTCTCGTATCCCATAATCATGCACCAGGCAGAAGGATTCTCGAGGTGCTCCCTATAGATTCAAGAAGTGACTCCCACCATATAGCACTTTGTTCTATCTTGAGTTCGAGAAGTGGCTCCAACGGCGTGGCACTTTGTTTGAATACACTTAGTTCGCATCTTCTAGCTAATGTTTTGCGCTGATATTATTTGTCACCCGAACTCTCACCCATCAAGTTATTGTTTGATTTGGCCAAATGGTCTCACAATTTTGCCCAGTTGGTGTCCTATCTTAGGAGGTCACCCATCCTAAGATTACCCCATGACGAGCATGTTTAACTTTCGAGTATATATTTAAATTTCACCATTACACAAAAAAGGTGTCTCACTGTTTAAGAGTTTAACTTCAATCTATCTAAGAGGTTTCACAACCCAATAAAGATTCATAAATCTGAAAGTACGACACTGCAGTGTCTCAAAGCCCCTTTGGAGCTCCGCTACGCTTTGTCACATCACCCCAACACTAGTAACCGAATTCAAGCAGTTCGGGTTTTATATTTCGGCTTTGTTGTGGGATTTCGTCTGTATTGAATAGTCAGAGATTTTACTTTGCAAAAGAGAAAAATAAGTGTTTTTGAGTTTCAAAAATGTAAAGAGGCTTCAGTGTGATGTAATTTGTACAATTCTCCTCATTTTTTATAGTGAATTTCTTGGTATTAGTGACTCAATAATTTTTTTCTCGTTCTTGAGTTTTTCCACATTAAATTTTGGTGTTCATTTTATTTTTTGTGATTATTGTTTCAAGCACTTTTGTTCTAAGTTTTGCATCAGATCTCTCGAACTGATTTCTGCATCTCTTCCAACAAGCTAATTCGGTCTCCTTGAATATGTGGTCATAATCACGGATATCGAACAAAAATATGTTGTGACAAGTTGGTTTCATCAGTAGCTAAAATTGTTGATGAAAAATTAAATGGTGTTAATTAATTTTATAGGAATAAAATTGTGAAACTCTAGTAAAGAAGTATTTTTCAAGAAAGTCATCGCATTGAAAAAACTATTCTAAGTGGATGAGAGTTAATGGCCAACTCTTGATACAAATACAGAATTCTATCGAATTTGATCAATCTGGTCATATTACTTGTTGTGACCGTGTTAAACATAATATAGATGACTTGAGATTAGTATTTTAAGAGTGAAAATGTTTCTTAAATATTTTATGCATGCAAGGAGTTCTGCCAAGCTGAACAGCAGGATCAATCACTTAATACTTTATCACATGCACTTTAAATATAATTATGCGGAATTGACTGCACTATTTCTTATTAATACTGATGTCCGAATTCAACAGGTTCAAAGAGTTCAAACGACTATTATGAGTTTTCTAGCTGGCCTCAACTCTTTGTATAAATATGTCAAATCACAGATTCTGAATGATCCAAAAGTTACTACTCTGAGATACCCTATACTAGAGTGTTGTGTATTATTAAAAGTTCTCAGACTCATTCGTATAACAGCCTAGTGCTCTTGCTAGCCAAAATAATACAGACATGAGTAAGCCTATCTCAAAACAATTATGAAGTCGAACTCTGGATTTTAGAAATCAAGGCTTGAGGGTAGACATCTACTACTGTCATGAACCTGGTCAAACTAAGAGAAAATGTCAGAAGTTGTTAAAAAAACCAGAAGGGGACACGGTGACTACAAATGAGATGTCTCATGATTATGATTTAGTTTATTATGACATATGGGAACATTGTCCTATTTTATATAATAAATTTTGATATTTTGTCACTTTTGTGAATAATTTTTCTCATATAACTTGACTTTGTGAAATCGTGTACTGAGTAACTGTGATATTTTCAATCCTTTTATGCTAAAATTAAAACTCAATTCAATGTTTCAATTAAAATTCTGAGAAGTGACAATGTCACAGAATATTTTTTTACACCTTTTCAAACATACATGCCATAAAATGAGACGCTTCACTAGTCATTCTATGTCAATACTTCATCACAAAATGAAGTAGCTAAAAGGAAAAAGACATTTTTGAGACAACTAGAGCTCTTTGGTTTCAAAAGAATGTACCCAAATAGTTATGGGTTGATGAATTTTTTATTGAATGTTTTTTTTTATCAATCATGTCTTCTACTATTTTATAAAATCAGATACCATACCAATTTTATTTTCAAGACACTATTTTCTACTGAACCACATATATTTGGGTATGTTTGTTTTGTCCATACTAATCCACAAGTTTTTGAACTGAACTTTATGTCATTAAGGTGTGTCTTTCTACGATATTCTCATTTACAAAATGGTTATCGGTGTTTTTCCCCTCTTAAATGGGTATATGATTTCTGATGATGTTGACTTTCCGGAACAAACCTCATTTTTTGGTGACTCATCATTGTCTAAAAAAAATGTAAGTCTCACCCTCTTTATGGCAAATGGTATTGTAAGTTTCATCTCAACAACACTTAACTTAATTTTATGATTCTCTTTTAATCTCTTTTAAAGGCCAACATTCTGCGCAGTTTCAAAAATATCTTATAAAATTTTTCTTTAACAGGTATTTTTCTATCACACAATAGGCCTAATGCATTCCTCCATTTCAACCAACCAACTTGAATTCTACTAACATCCCCATCTATATCATCATATTGTTCACATCTTTTAATGATTTGAACACCCATAGTTACATCTTTGCCACTAACTCTACTACTATGAAAATTACATTCCATGCATTCAGTTTTAGATCTACTCAGACAAAAGCTTTTAGACTCTAATGTAGGCCTCAATAATTAAAGTTTTTCATGAACTATTTTTCTTGCCTTATCCACAAGAAGGATATCATCAGTGAAAAACATAAACCAAGGTACATCCACCTGGAAATGTTCAATAAGAGCATCCATAACTAAAGCAAAAAGAAATTGATTCCTCATGTAATCCAACTGATATAAGAAAATACTTGGTCAATTCTCCAATTTCAACATAAGTAACTGCTCTATTATACATATCTTTAATGATTTGAATATAAGTCATATCAACATCTTTCCTTTTTACAAGTCCCCAAAGAACCCTTGAAACATTATTGTAAGTTTTTTTCTAAATCAATAAAAATCATATGTAGATCCTCCTTACTCTCTTCGTACTTCTCCACCAAGTCTCTCAATAAATAACTTCCATAATAGACTTGTTCAACATAAATCCAAACTGATTATGAGAAATCTTTCTACCACGTTTTAACATATGTTCAATTACTCTCTTCTATCATTTTAAAGTACAAATTAACTTAATTCATCTACAATTTGCACTCTTGTGCATCCCCTTTATTCTTAAATAAAAATCAGGACAAAAACACTATTCCTCCACTTCTCAGACTTTTTTTTTATTTTTAAAATACTATTTAAGAGTTTAGTAAGTCAAGAAGCTTCCAAATCTCCTAAAAATTTCTACACTTAAATTGGGATTTCATCAGATCCTACTAATTTTTCACTCTTGATTTTCTTTGAAGCTTCCTCAACTTCATTTTATTAATGCTACAATAAAAATAAAAAAAATATATATTATTATTAACGATATTAAGATCACTAAGATCAATCGTATTTTCAAAAATATCATTGAAAAGTTTATAAAAATACCCATGTGTGTTGAATATCTTCCTCTAAGAAAAGTACATTTTAATTTTCATTTTTAATACACTTTATTTGAATTAACTATTTACTTTTCTTCTCTTTTTTGGGTTAATTTATACATATATTATTTACCCTTTTTAATACTTAACCAATTATAAAAATCACTAAAAACAGAATTCTTAGCGTCACTAAATATATTTCAAGCTCCCTACGAGCTATCTTATATATTTCAGAATTCTCTAAGTTTTTACATTTAAACCAATTTTTATAACAAAACCTCTTATGTTTTATCTTTTGTTGCACATAATTATTCCACTATCAACTTTTTTTTTATTTATAAAATTTTTTCTTTTAATTTTTCAAATACATCTTTTATCACTTATTTAATAGTGTTTGTTATTTTATCCCATATATAATTAGTTTCTTTATGAATATCCCAAATCTTGAAATCTTGAAGTTTAATAATTTTATATCTTCTAAGTGTCTCTATCTAATTTTATGATAATGTTTCATTGTATTTGTCGTCTTTTAACCCATTTTAAAATCTAGAAAAAATAATCGATGTTAAGTATATAAAATTTCACTTAAAAAAACCTTACAATATTTATATTCTCGCTGATTTCTTTTTCTCATGATAGATAATCAATTTGTGTTTTAATATGTTTATCTCTTTTCTTAAATAAATCATTAGCAATAACAAAATCATACGCTAAAAAAAATCTAAAATAATTATACCATCTTCAATAATCACTCTAAAATCATAGCCACCAAGAATATTTATAAAATCTTATACAATTCTACCAACATGTCCATTTAAATCTCCTCCAATAAAAATTCTTTCTTCAAGAGTTATAGTTTATATTAATTCTTCTAAGAATGTCATTGTCGGGTCCCAGGCCTCTGATGCGAACGTTGCATTCGGAGGAAATTTAAAAGGACATGACTTTGGTGATTTCTCCATTTATGACCCAAGGCACCTTTAAGCCACCTTAAGACCTTTGGGTCCAAAAAACTTAAAATCAAAGCCCAAAGCCTTGAGACTCTTCTTAGAAATCTTAGGAACTCTTCTTGACACGCCAATGAGTCAAAAAGATCTGGTTAGTCCCATTAGATCAAGTTAACTTATAGTGATCCTATGAGGCCACTTAACCAAATTGTACTCTATTTCTCAGGAATTTGATTTTCAATGAACTTACCAAATTTATAGAGCACTAAGAATCATACTCGAGCTAAATTCAACCCGAAAACCTTACCCAGCCAACTTTCACTCAACAATTTGTTTAACCCATTAAAGGTTTAAATGGAATGAATCATTTGAATGGAATCTGATAATGGATATTAATTAAAAATGGACTTAAAATGAGGCTAAATTTATTTAAAACCCATTTTTGGCATTTGATCAAACGTAGTTTGACCTAATGACCCATTTTGAATCATCTAAAATCAATTAGGTTTGAAATTCAAAAGGAGTAGATCAAAATGAAGCTAAATAACCTCAAGGTTCATTAAAAACTCCGCTTGGATTCATAAAACCCAAAACAAACTCTGTTCTAGCTCAAATGGGTTTATGACCCATTAATGTCATACTGAGCCAAGTCAAATTAAAACCAATCCATTTTTAATCAAATTTTGCAAGGCTTTCTTTAAAAAAAAACCTAGTATAACTAATTAAATCAAAGCCAAAGACATTAGGGGCCTAATTACGTGCTTTGAGCCTTGGGCCTATTAATGACCCATTTGGAGTTATTATAAATTCAACCCATCTAAATTCAAACAATTACAATTAAACTTAGTTAGAAGACCCGTAAGGTTTCTAGCAAGCCTACTGCAGGTGAAACTGGTTCAGGGCTGAACCGACCAAATTCATTAGCCCAAATGAATGCAACACAGTTTCCCAACTAAATATGTTCACCTGAAGTGCTTGGGATTGCAATTAAAGGCTCCTTAAAGATGTCCGCACCTTCCCCAAGCATTTAGAAGATCAAATACCTACTAATGCACCAAGCTAAGAGCCAATCAATATTGGTTCAACACAAATCTGAAGGCTTGTAAGAACCATGGATTAGAATTGGTCTAGTCCAGTATGAAATCTCCCAATAGTTAGTCCATAACAATTCCTGCCGTCAAGTCACAATATCCGCCATTGCCCTGACTGAAAACCACCTGAGTTCTACGGCAAAACAAGCAATATGCTAGGATTATAGAAACCACTGGATCTTCATGTTCTTCTGAGTATAAGACTACTTTTGGTTAGCTTCATTATCAGCAAGCTGTCATAGTTTCTTCTTGTGTACGTTTTTTGTGTTTTCTTTTGTCTTAAACTCTATTTCCTTTCTAACATCCATTGTTGTTTTTTTTTGTAAAATTCATTTACCCAATTAAAACATTTCCATTGGATTTTTTCATCATTTTTTAACTAATCAAACAAATCAAACTACCTATTACAAGTTTTAGAACAAAAAAAGCTGGTTACAAATTCCTATAGTTTACCTTTTTTTTAAAATTCAGAACAATACACAATAAAGAGGAATTTTTTTTATTAATATTAAAAGGGGGATAAATAACCCTTACGTAAATTCTAGAATAGGAAAGACAATAAAAGAGAAAATAACAGGAAAAGAAAAATATATTATCTAATATCTCCAATTACTCAATTTATATTAAATATTTGAAGATAAATGAAACAACATTAAATGGGAAATCGTAGAATAGGAAAGGAAATATAGTTATATTAGGAATAAATATAATCCTCATAACTTCTAATAGAAATGAATTATTTACTAATATAAACACTCGCTCTGCCTCAAGCTGAAACATATTTGAAAACTATGTTTAACTTGATTTTGAAAACATCAAATAAATGGACAAGAAAGAAATTGTGAGGTAAAACTTGAAATCTTCATTTTGTATTGTGATTGTCTTTAACTGCAATTTCTACGGTGTTTGTAGGTAGGCGGAAGGCTCCTACAAATAATGTTGCAGAGGTATTTGCAGAGAAGTACACAGTTGTGGTTGTCTTTGACTACAATTCCTGCAGTGTCTGTAGGTAGACGGAAGACTTCTACAGGTAATGTTGCACGAAAGGTTGTAGGGAAATAGACAGCTGCGTTTGTCTGTCACTGCAGTTCTTGCAGTGTCTGTAGGTAGGCAGAAGACTCCTACAGATAATGTTGCATGGAAGTTTGAAGAAAAATGGACAACCTGCATTAAAAGCTGACTTCTAGTAGACTGGGGTTATGTTTGACTGTAGTCGCTGCAGTGTCTATAGAAAAGCGGAAGACTCATACAAGTAATGCTATAGAAGAGTTTGCAGAGAAACAGCCTTCAGAAAAAGCTGCAAGGTCTAACTGCAGAAAAAAAGAAAAACCAAAAAATCACGGAGGAGGGCTGCTGCAAAAAAAGAATTCCGATCAAGGCCCGCTACAAAAAATGTTCTAGAGGACGTCTGCTGTGAGAAAAGCTTTAGAAAATGGTCTATTGCATGAAAGATTTCAGAGGACTGATACAGGAAAAAGTTCCGAAGGAGGGCATATTCAGGAAAAAGTTCCAAATGAGGGTCTGATGCAAGAAGAATTCAGGTCGAGGACCTGATGCAGGAAAAATTTAGGACAAGAGACTGATACAGACAGAGGAGGGACTGATGCAAGGAAAAAAAAACTTAGAAGAAAGAGGCTCTGCACTGAGGAGGGCATGCAACAATGCAGTTTTTCCCCCACAGCCCTCCACACAACCCAGGGTTCCCTGCAAATGCTCCAGGTAACCTCAATAGGCCCTCTTCCCTCTTCTCTCTTCGGAACCAAGCATGTTAGGCAGTTATATGGGAGTTTCAACACCTCAAGTCCCCATTAGCTATGAAACTTGACTGCAGGAAAAACTGAATTCTAGCAGACTGGGGTTATGTTTGATTGCAGTCTCTGCAGTGTCTCTAGAAAGACAGAAGATTCCTACAGGTAATGTTATAGGGGATTTGCATAGAAACAACCTCCAGAAAAAGCTGCAAGATCTGACCTACAGAAAAAAAAACCAAAACGCCACAGAGGAGGGTCTGCTACAGAAAAAGAATTCCGGTGGAGAACCTGCTGCAGGAAAAGCTCCAGAGAACACCTGTTGCTGGAAAAGCTCCAAAAAATGGTCTGCTGCATGAAAGATTCTGAAAGGCCTGATGTGGGAAAAATTTTCGAAGGGCCTGATTAGAGTATGATATTTTAAAAAATTAAATTTTATAAATTATAATATATAATAAATTAATAATAATAATATATTAATNACCAGAAAGCTGGTTGTTGGAAAGATTGGGCAGCAGCAATGCCGACGGTCCGAGTGCTTAATGATTCCTCAAGGTACTGGGCTGGAAAGCCTATTGGAGCTAAGATCAAGAGCAAGAAACTGGTCAGAAAAGATTAGCCTCGGCGAAATGCTGAACTCGATGCCATGGGAAGGAAAGTCAGCAAGGTTAACGAGCGTAGAGATGAGATGCAAGTGGAGATGCCGCCAACTATAGAGTTTCAGGCAAGTTGAGGATGGAGAGAGAGGTGGATGACGCCCAAAAGCAGGGCAGGTCTAGAGAGCTTGTTAGTGGCAAGGTTAAGCGATATGAGTTGCTGGGAGAAGAGAAGAAAAAAAAATAGTTGTTGCAAATATTAAGATGAGTCCCCTCCCTTCTAGTACAGAGGATGTCAAGAAGGGAGTCTGACGGCTTCTGGAAGGAGGACCAGTGGCTAGGGTAGTGAATTTGGCTCTAATACCATGTTGAAATTCAGAATGATGTCGAATAAAGTGGAATGATCTTTTATGATATGAAAAAGGGTATAAATAACCCTTACATAAATCCTAGAATAAAAATTACAATAAAAAAGAAATAATAGAAAAGAATATATACATCACCCAATATCTCTAATTAATCAATTTATATTAAATATTCAGAGGAAAAAACAACATAAAATACGAAGGAAAATATATTTATATTAGGAAATAAATCAAATCTTCATAACTTCTAATAGGAATAAATTATTTCCTAATATAAACGCTAACTCATTTCAATAAAAAACACACTAACAATTTTCAACAGTGAATGTTTACCATTGGTGTGATTCGGAAAAAGCGAATGCTCTATTAAATTTCTTAAAACTCTCTCCCTATCTATTATCTATGACCATACCAGCTAACCTGCATGCATGTAGATCTCTTGGGGCTCAGATTCTTATTCTATATAAGGTCATATGTGACTTAACTTTCATTGTACTTAAGCGTAAATAAATGTGGATTCTTCTCACATGTCCATACAGCTATAAACAGCTATAATCCAACATTTCATTTCTGACGATAAAAGACAACACAACTGGAAAACAACTGGCTTGAACTAGCAAACAGCGATGGATGTTAAGCAATGAAGAAAAACAGATGGTCAACGTTGTTGAAGCGGTACTCTCTTTCTCCTTTTTCTTCTACAGGGAGTGAATTTGTTTGCAAGAGTCGATAGGAAACCAAAGAAATGTATCTTGCACGATCAACTCAGCAACCTCCACTCGTCGAAGGCCAGGTCATATGGATGTGTACAACTCATCNGCCGTCAAGATCAAGTATTTTGAGATTGTCTAGGGGGTCAAGCTCCGGCCTTAAAGGCTTCTCAGTTCCGTTATCTCAAGCGGGATCTCGCCAGAAAGCTGGTTGTTGGAAAGATCGGGCAGCAGCAATGCCGAGCGGTCAGAGTGCTTAATGATTCCACAAGGTACTGGGCTGGAAAGCCTATTGGAGCTCAGATCAAGAGCAAGAAACTGGTCAGAAAAGATTAGCCTTGGCGAAATGCTGAACTCGATGCCATGGGAAGGAAGGTCAGCAAGGTTAACGCGCGTAGAGATGAGATGCACGTGGAGACGCCACCAACTACAGAGTTTCAGACAGTTGAGGATGGAGAGAGAGGTGGATGACGCCCAAAAGCAGGGCAGGTCTAGAGAGCTTGTTAGTCGCAAGATTAAGCTATATGAGTTGCTAGGAGAAGAGAAGAAGAAAAAAAGTTGTTTCAAATATTAAGACGAGTCCCCTCCCTTCTAGTACAGAGGATGGCAAGAAGGGAGTCTGACGGCTTCTTGAAGGAGGACCAGTGGCTAGGGTAGTGAATTTGGCTCTAATACCATGTTGAAATTTATAATGATGTCGAATAAAGTAGAATGATTTTTATGATATGAAAAATGGTATAAATAACCCTTACATAAATCCTAGAATAAAAAATACAATAAAAAAGAAATAACAGAAAAGAATATATACATCACCCAATATCTCTAATTAATCAATTTAAATTAAATATTTAGAGAAAAAAACAACATAAAATACGAAGGGAAATATAGTTATATTAGGAAATAAATCTAATCTTCATAACTTCTAATAGGAATAAATTATTTCCTAATATAAACGCTAACTCATTTCAATAGGAAATACACTAACAATTTTCAACAGTGGATGTTTACCATTGGTGTGATTCAGAAAAAACGAATGCTCTATTAAATTTCTTAAAACTCTTTCTCCCTATCTATTATCTATGACCATACCAGCTAACCTGCATNCTTTGTTCGTTCGTGTTCGGTTCGTTTACACCCCTACGCCTGATGAAGGACGAATTATGGTCGAGGACCTGCTGTACGAAAAACTTCGAACAAGGGTCTGATACAGGAAAAAGTTTCAGAGGAGGGTCTGCTATAGGAAGAGAAAAAATACCGGAGGAAGAGGCTCTGTACCTATGAGGGCATGCAACAATGCGGTTTTCCCCCCAGTGTCCTCCACACACAACCCAAGTTCCCTGCAAATGCTCCAGGTAACCTCAACAGGCCCTCTTCCCTCTCCGGAACCTGGCATGTTAGGCAGTTATATGAGAGGCTCAGCACCACAAGTCCCCATTAGTTGTGAGATGCCCATTGGCAGATNATTTGTTCGTTCGTGTTCGGTTTGTTTACACCCCTAGGCCTGATGAAGGACGAATTCTGGTCGAGGACCTACTGTAGGAAAAATTTCGAACAAGGGTCTGATACAGGAAAAAGTTCCAGAGAAGGGTCTGCTGTAGGAAGAGAAAAAACGCCGGAGGAAGAGGCTCTGTACCTACGAGGGCATGCAACAATGCGGTTTTCCCCCCACTGTCCTCCACACACAACCCACTGTCCTCAACAGGCCCTCTTCCCTCTCCCCTCTCCGGAACCTAGCATGTTAGGCAGTTATATGAGAGGCTCAGCACCACAAGTCCCCATTAGTTGTGAGATGCCCATTGGCAGATCTCCAGCAAGCAAATTATGTGGCAAATCCATTCTCCTCTGGCTCTCCATGCTATCTAGACTGGTTGGAATCCGGCCAACCAGGTGGTTGTAGGAGAGGTTCCAATACTCCAAACCTTTAAGGCCAACCAGCCCCAGAGATATTTCTCCACGAAGAGAAATGCCTGCCAAATCTATACCCAAAGCAGAGGTTAGGTCATAGTGCAGCTCCAGCTGCCGGCTGCACTTCAAATCCATGGCCACCTCCATTGAAGTCAAAACGTCCAGGGAGAGAAGACGGAGGTTTTGCCACTAGCGGATGGCACCGCTCAGCTTGTCTGCCAAGTTGTTTGAGCTCAGGTTGATGACTTCCAAAGACTTGCATCCCGNCCTTCAAATCCATGGCCACCTCCATTGAAGTCAAAACGTCCAGGGAGAGATGACGGAGGTTTTGCCACTAGAGGATGGCACCGCTCAGCTTGTCTGCCAAGTTGTTTGAGCTCAGGTTGATGACTTCCAAAGACTTGCATCCCGCTAACGGCAGCGGAATCTCGCCGGTCATCCGGTTGCCGTCAAGATCAAGTATTTTGAGATTGTCTAGGGGGTCAAGCTCCGGCCTTAAAGGCTTCTCAGTTCCGTTATCTCAAGCAGGATCTCGCCAGAAAGCTGGTTGTTGGAAAGATTGGGCAGCAGCAATGCCGAGCGGTCCGAGTGCTTAATGATTCCACAAGGTACTGGGCTGGAAAGCCTATTGGAGCTCAGATCAAGAGCAAGAAACTGGTCAGAAAAGATTAGCCTCAGCGAAATGCTAAACTCGATGCCATGGGAAGGAAGGCCAGCAAGGTTAACGCACGTAGAGATGAGATGCACGTGGAGACGCCGCCAACTATAGAGTTTCAGGCAAGTTGAGGATGGAGAGAGAGGTGGATGACGGCCAAAAGCAGGGCAAGTCTAGAGAGCTTGTTAGTGGCAAGATTAAGCGATATGAGTTGATGGAAGAAGAGAAGAAAAAAATTAGTTGTTTCAAATATTAAGACGAGTCCCCTCCCTTCTAGTATAGAGGATGGCAAGAAGGGAGTCTGACGGCTTCTGGAAGGAGGACCAGTGGCTAGGGTAGTGGATTTGGCTCTAATACCATGTTGAAATTCAGAATGATGTCGAATAAAGTGGAATGATTTTTTATGATATGAAAAAGGGTATAAATAACCCTTAAATAAATCCTAGAATAAAAAATACAATAAAAAAGAAATAACAGAAAAGAATATATACATCACCCAATATCTCTAATTAATCAATTTATATTAAATATTTAGAGAAAAAAACAACATAAAATACGGAGGTAAATATAGTTATATTAGGAAATAAATCTAATTTTCATAACTTCTAATAGAAATAAATTATTTCCTAATATAAACGCTAACTCATTTCAATAGGAAACACACTAACAATTTTCAACAGTGAATGTTTACCATTGGTGTGATTCGGAAAAAGTGAATGCTCTATTAAATTTCTTAAAACTCTTTCTCCCTATCTATTATCTATGACCATACCAGCTAACCTGCATGTAGATCTATTGGGGCTCAGATTCTTATTCTATATAAGGTCATATGTGACTTAACTTTCATTGTACTTAAGCGAAAATAAATGTGGATTCTTCTCACATGTCCATACAGCTATAAACAGCTATAAATGCTATCAATATATATCTATATATCTATATATATATAGATGTTTGATGGCCTAAATTTGATCAAAAAATTTAACCTGACTAGGGTCATGGTTAGATCATGATCATATCCAGATTAAAGTTTCCAACTATTTGGATCTAATCAGCGTTAGAGTTGACCCGATCAAAATTCAACCAAATGGGAGGCTTAGACAAAACTCACAATGGTTGGATTAAAGAAAAAAAGAAAAAAAAACTTGTCTAACAAATGAGAATCAATTAATTGGTTAATTTCATTTGGGTCCCATACACTGTATTTTGAATGCTGATTGTTTCCTCAGTTGGGACTTACCCATATGGTGTGGGGTATATGAACTGAGGCACTCTGGCATACGGTTGCCCTGTTGATTGTGGTGGGGCCAAGTAGGATCTACCTGCTTCTTGGTTCCGCCCTGTAGAACAAGTAAACACANAAAAATTCTATCAATATATATCTATATATCTATATATATATAGATGTTTGATGGCCTAAATTTGATAAAAAAATTTAACCTGACTAGGGTCATGGTTAGATCATGATCATACCCAGATTAAAGTTTCCAACTATTTGGATCTAATCAGCGTTAGAGTTGACCCGATCAAAATTCAACCAAATGGGAGGCTTAGACAAAACTCACAATGGTTGGATTAAAGAAAAAAAGAAAAAAAAACTTGTCTAACAAATGAGAATCAATTAATTGGTTAATTTCATTTGGGTCCCATACACTGTAATTTGAATGCTGATTGTTTCCTCAGTTGGGACTTACCCATATGGTGTGGGGTAGATGTACTGAGGCACTCTGGCATGCGGTTGGCCTGTTGATTGTGGTGGGGCCAAGTAGGATCTACCTGCTTCTTGGTTCCGCCCTGTAGAACAAGTAAACACATATAACCATTAATTAGCTTAAAACTTGATTGAAATTAATCTGGTTCAAAAACATTACTATATATCAATTTTTTTCCAAAAAAATTGCCTTCTAGAACAAAGGTAAGGTCTATCCAATTAGAGTAAATATGTGCGTAACAAAAGGCTCTAAGAAAATTTCATGGAAACAAAAAATCAGATGATCCCATTCCCTTGATTCCTCCATTTATTTAACTAGGATGGAGTCAAGTCTAACTGTTTGTTGATGCTTACTATAATATTCAAGTGGTGCTATAATAATTGTCATCAACCACGGAAGTCCCTGAACAATTGCAATCATATAATACTCAAAAGCTCTTGATGAAATCAACCAAACAAGGTTGATAATAATGATTATGATGATTTATAACATGATAAAGGTATCAAAGTTAAGAGTAAACTAGGATTAAGGACGATAGGTTATAATATAGGCATCAAATTTTTTGCAAATACAAGGACATTTTAGTGCTACAAATGACTCTTGAATTAGAGCCCAATGGAAGCCACAATAATTTTATAAAGGTGTGAAGGAAAGATTTATAATTTTCAACAACAGCTCATCTACATCGCCATCTCTTGGTGCTACCTCAAAAGACAAGTTCTCACTAAATTTTTACATTATNCATCAAAATTCAACCAAATGGGAGGCTTAGACAAAACTCACAATGGTTGGATTAAAGAAAAAAGGGAAAAAAAACTTGTCTAACAAATGAGAATCAATTAATTGGTTAATTTCATTTGGGTCCCATACACTGTATTTTGAATGCTGATTGTTTCCTCAGTTGGGACTTACCCATATGGTGTGGGGTAGATGAACTGAGGCACTCTGGCATACGGTTGGCCTGTTGATTGTGGTGGGGCCAAGTAGGATCTACCTGCTTCTTGGTTCCGCCCTGTAGAACAAGTAAACACATATAACCATTAATTAGCTTAAAACCTGATTGAAATTAATCTGGTTCAAAAACATTACTATATATCAATTTTTTTTCCAAAAAAATTGCCTTCTAGAACAAAGGTAAGGTCTATACAATTAGAGTAAATACGAGCGTAACAAAAGGCTCAAAGAAAATTTCATGGAAACAAAAAATCAGATGATCGCATTCCCTTGATTCCTCGATTTATTTAACTAGGATGGAGTCAAGTCTAACTGTTTGTTGATGTTTACTATAATATTCAAGTGGTGCTATAATAATTGTCATCAACCACGGAAGTCCCTGAACAATTGCAATCATANATGCCTTCTAGAACAAATGTAAGGTCTATACAATTAGAGTAAATACGTGCGTAACAAAAGGCTCAAAGAAAATTTCATGGAAACAAAAAATCAGATGATCCCATTCCCTTGATTCCTCGATTTATTTAACTAGGATGGAGTCAAGTCTAACTGTTTGTTGATGCTTACTATAATATTCAAGTGGTGCTATAAAAATTGTCATCAACCACGGAAGTCCCTGAACAATTGCAATCATATAATACTTAAAAGCTCTTGATGACATCAACCAAACAAGGTTGATAATAATGATTATGATGATTTATAACATAATAAAGGTATCAAAGTTAAGAGTAAACTAGGATTAAGGACGATAGGTTATAATATAGGCATCAATTTTTTTGCAAACACAAGGACATTTTAGTGCTACAAATGACTCTTGAATTAGAACCCAATGGAAGCCACAAAAATTTTAGAAAGGTGTGAAGGTAAGATTTATAATTTTCATCAACAGCTCATCTACATCGCCATCTCTTGGTGCTACCTCAAAAGACAAGTTATCACTAAATTTTTACATTATAATTTTACCAATTTTAGATGAGGGCAATCTCAAAACAAAAGTATTAATTTATTCTAATTAAAAAGATCCTATTATTTGTTTCTATCGAAACTTCAGATAAAAATCTCTATATGGTCTTGGTTTGAGCAATTAAGGGTTTGTTTATGGCTGTTATACTTTTTGCAAAAGATGATTAAAAAGTTAATATAAAGAAAGCAACTTTTTAAAAAGTAATAGTAAGTTTTATAAACAATTTTGTTTCAAAAAAAAATCTGCTAATAACGTTCTTATAACTACAACACTTTAACAAATCTAACTCATAAAAGCAATTTTTCATTGCAAATTTTTTAAAAAAATAATAGAAAAACCGCAAGCTCTCATACATGATAAAAAACTGTCTCAAATATACCCTAAATCTTTCTTAAAATAACTCTTAATTCAAAAGTATTAGGACAAAATATATGTTAGAAATATTTTTAAAATGTTTAATGAGTATGTATATTCAACTTTACAAACTACTTAGAATGTTCAGGAGCTTAATAAAAGAAATAATGCGCCAACGCATACACAGGCCAGCGCATTTATTTATGTTCACGAACAAACTCATTCGTTGTTTAACAACTTATTATTAAGTATGAAAATAGCTCATAGCATATATAATATATTATTTAAATAAAATCTGATTAATTAAAGTTTATTAAATTACATATTTAATAATAATATATTAAAATTTAGGGGCATTTACATATAAANCTACTTAAAAGCTCTTGATGACATCAACCAAACAAGGTTGATAATAATGATTGTGATGATTTATAACATGATAAAGGTATCACAGTTAAGAGTAAACTAGGATTAAGGACGATAGGTTATAATATAGGCATCAAATTTTTTGCAAACACAAGGACATTTTAGTGCTACAAATGACTCTTGAATTAGAACCCAATGGAAGCCACAAAAATTTTAGAAAGGTGTGAAGGTAAGATTTATAATTTTCATCAACAGCTCATCTACATCGCCATCTCTTGGTGCTACCTCAAAAGACAAGTTCTCACTAAATTTTTACATTATAATTTTACCTATTTTAGATGAGGGCAATCTCAAAACAAAATTATTAATTTATTCTAATTAAAAAGATCCTATTATTTGTTTCTATCGAAATTTAAGATAAAAATCTCTATATTGTCTTGGTTTGAGAAATTTAGGGTTTGTTTATGGCTGTTATACTTTTTGCAAAAGATGATTAAAAAGTTAATATAAAGAAAGCAACTTTTTAAAAAGTAATTGTAAGTTTTATAAACAATTTTGTTTCAAAAAAAAATCTGCTAATAACTTTCTTATAACTACAACACTTTAACAAATCTAATTCATAAAAGCAATTTTTAATTCCAAATTTTTTAAAAAAATAACAGAAAAACCGCAAGCACTCATATGTGATAAAAAAACTCTCTCAAATATACCCTAAATCTTTCTTAATATAACTCTTAATTCAAAATTATTAGCACAAAATATATGTTAGAAATATTTTTAAAATGTTTAATGAGTATGTATATTCAACCTTACAAACTACTTAGAATGTTAAGGAGCTTAATAAAAGAAATAATGCGCCAAGCCTTGAAAAAAGCTTAGTCAGCTCGGCATCATACTGGGAGGCATTAGAGTTCTAAAATAACCAATGCACTCAATGAATTATTTGAACCTGACTAAATTAATATTCGATCAAGCTTGTTCATATCAATAAAAAAATAATTTTGAAAGTTATTTAGAAACTTTAAAGTTAAATTTAACGAACTCATACACAGGCCAGCACATTTATTTATGTTCACGAACAAACTCATTTGTTGCTTAACAACTTATTATGAAGCATGAAAATAGCTCGTAGCATATATAATATATTATTTAAATAAAATATGATTAATTAAAGTTTATTAAATTACATATTTAATAATAATATATTAAAATTTAGGGGCATTTACATATAAATCATACAATTCTTATGTATTTACATAAGAAAAGCTTAGTCAGCTCAGCATCATACCGGGAGGCATTAGGGTTGTAAATTAACCAATGCACTCAATGAATAATTTGAACCCGGCTCAATTAATATTCGATCAAGCTTGTTCATATCAATAAGTAAACAATTTTGAAAGTTATTTAGAAACTTTAAAGTTAAATTTAGCGAACTCATAAACGGGCCAGCTCATTTATTTATGTTCACGAACAAACTCGTTTGTTGTTTAACAACTTATTATTAAGCATGAAAATAGCCCGTAGCATATATAGTATATTATTTAAATAAAATCTAATTAATTAAAGTTTATTAAATTACATATTTAATACTAATATATTAAAATTTAAGGTCATTTACATATAAATCATACAATTCTTATGTATTTACATAGATAACAATGAAACTTTAATATTTACATGCATAACAAAAAATTTTTAATATTACATCAAAAATATCACCATCACCTATGTTTAAAAGTGGAGCATTTTCATACAAAACTTTATGAAACCAAAGTGTTATAAATGCAAATATGAAAGTTTGGGTGCAAGATATGTATATATATAAGAATTATATGGTTTTTATGTAAATTTTCCTAAAGTTTAATATGAAAACAATTTTAAGATTAATCATTAATTATATATTATTTATTAATTAACCCAATTTAATAATTAATACATCATCATTCACCATATTCACTTTGCCAAATTTTTTTAATATTAATTAATATAATTTCATATACATAAAATAAAATCCATTTACCAATCATATAGTAACCTTACTTATATAATATCATGTATTTTTAATTTTCTCGCATTTTCACGAACCAGGGTTTACCCAACACTTCATTTTCTGTCCACGATTTTGCCTCACTTGTTCACATGAGATGCATACTTATCAAGGTAATTTTTTATAATTCTTTTTAGCTTTTTTATATCAATTCAAAATAATTTATGTCATTATGAATACATGCATATTAATTTAATACAATTCCTTCTAATCTTCTTATTTCAATGAATTAGTTTGTTAATACCAATTTATAATATTGGATAAAAAGAAAATTTATTTGCAAGTTATACATTATTTATTTAAATTGTGTAAAGAAGTTAGGCGCTAATTCTAAATTTATTCAATTGTTTGTTTGTTTATATTAATGATGTTATTTGTTAATATCATTATATAAAAAGTTTAATATTCATTTGAATTTTTAGCATGTTCATTGACTCATTGAGGTACTCGTTTAATTAATATAAACGTCCCAAGTATGAACATACCTGTACAAGCTCGACTTGAGCTGAAGCAAAATATGAACAAACTATAATATGAACACGTACAATCCACCGCATACTCAATTCGATTACAACCCTATGATTGTTATCTGACGAGCTGGCATGCCCATCCATGCTATCTTAACTAATGTTACTCCATCCTGATCATGAGGCCCAACATTATGTTCGAAGAGCAATTATTAATCATGTTTTTATAAAATCAAGGTTTTCTCCATTTTCAAATCATCTGTCCGCTAAACACAATCAAAACTTAAACAAACTAAAATTTAAAAATTTATTTATTTATTTAAGCTGGATATAATGTTATGAATACAACACAACAACAAGTCATTATCCCACTAAATGGGTTGGGTTGCATGAATCTTATTTTTTCCATTGTGTCCTATTCAGTGTCATACTTTCATTTAATTCTAATAAATTAAGATTATTTTTTTATACAACATGCCCAATTCTTTTTAGGTCTACCTCTACCTTTCATAACATAAGCCAAATCTAAAAAATCTACTCTATCAGATAGCCAACATTTAATGTAACCAAACTATCCAATGTGACTCACTCTAAGCTTGTATGCCACTAGAGCTACTTCAACCAATTCACGGATATATTCTTTTTGCATTTTATCTCTAACTATAAAGCCACTCATCCACCTGATCATCTCAACTTAATTTTATGCCTCTCTTTTACAAGCTAACATTATGCGGCATAAAGCATTGCAGATGTCACCATCATCATATAATGTCTTCCTTAAAGTCTAAGCAACACTTTTCCCCACTTGAATAATAAAGCAATATTTATATTTCTATTGATCTNAGAAACTTCAGATAAAAATCTCTATATTGTCTTGGTTTGAACAATTTAGGGTTTGTTTATGACTGTTATACTTCTTGCAAAAGATGATTAAAAAGTTAATATCAAGAAAGCAACTTTTTAAAAAGTAATTGCAAGTTTTATAAACAATTTTGTTTCAAAAAAAATCTGCTAATAACTTTCTTATAACTACAACACTTTAACAAATCTAATTCATAAAAGCATTTTTTCATTGCAAATTTTTTAAAAAAATAACAGAAAAACCGCAAGCACTCATATGTGATGAAAAAACTGTCTCAAATATATCCTAAATCTTTCTCAATATAACTCTTAATTCAAAATTATTAGCACAAAATATATGCTAGAAATATTTTTAAAATGTTTAATGAGTATGTATATTCAACTTTACAAACTACTTAGAATGTTTAGAAGCTTAATAAAAGAAATAATGCGGCAAAGCCTCGAAAAAAGCTTAGTCAGATCAGCATCATATTGGGAGGCATTAGGGTTGTAAATTAACCAATGCACTCAATGAATAATTTGAACCCTGCTCAATTAATATTCGATCAAGCTTGTTCATATCAATAAATAAACAATTTTGAAAGTTATTTAGAAACTTTAAAGTTAAATTTAGTGAACTCATACACAGGTCAGCGCATTTATTTATGTTCACGAACAAACTCATTTGTTGCTTAACAACTTATTATTAAGCATGAAAATAGCTTGTAGCATATATAATATATTATTTAAATAAAATTTAATTAATTAAAGTTTATTAAATTACATATTTATAATAATATATTAAAATTTAGGGGCATTTACATAAGAAAAGCTTAGTCAGCTCAGCATCATACTGGGAGGCATTAGGGTTGTAAATTAACCAATGCACTCAATGAATAATTTGAACCCGGCTCAATTAATATTCGATCAAGCTTGTTCATATCAATAAGTAAACAATTTTGAAAGTTATTTAGAAACTTTAAGTTAAATTTAGCGAACTCATAAACGGGCCAGCTCATTTATTTATGTTCATGAACAAACTCATTTGTTGTTTAACAACTTATTATTAAGCATGAAGATAGCTCGTAGCATATATAGTATATTATTTAAATAAAATCTAATTAATTAAAGTTTATTAAATTACATATTTAATACTAATATATTAAAATTTAGGGTCATTTACATATAAATCATACAATTCTTATGTATTTACATATATAACAATGAAACTTTAATATTTACATGCATAACACAAATTTTTAATATTACATCAAAAATATCACCATCACCTACATTTAAAAGTGGAGCATTTTCATACAAAACTTTATGAAACCAAAGTGCTATAAATGTAAATATGAAAGTTTGGGTGCAAGATATGTAAATATATAAGAATTATATGGTTTGTATGTAAATNCCTATGTTTAAAAGTGGAGCATTTTAATACAAAACTTTATGAAACCAAAGTGTTATAAATGTAAATATGAAAGTTTGGGTGCAAGATATGTAAATATATAAGAATTATATGGTTTGTATGTAAATTTTCCTAAATTTTAATATGAAAACAATTTTAAGATTAATCATTAATTATATATTTATTTATTAATTAACCCAATTTAATAATTAATACATCATTATTCACCATATTCACTTTGCCAAAATTTTTAATATTAATTAATATAATTTTATATACATAAAATAAAATCCATTTACCAATCATATAGTAACATTACTTATATAATATCATGTATTTTTAATTCTCTCATTTTCACGAACCAGGGTTTACTCAAAACTTCATTTTCTGTCCACAATTTTGCCTCACTTGTTCACATGAGATGCATACTTATCAAGGTAATTTTTTATNTTCTCGCATTTTCACGAACCAGGGTTTACTCAACACTTCATTTTCTGTCCACAATTTTGCCTCACTTGTTCACATGAGATGCATACTTATCAAGGTAATTTTTTATAATTCTTTTTAGCTTTTTTATATCAATTCAAAATAATTTATGTCATTATGAATACATGCATATTAATTTAATACAATTCCTTCTAATCTTCTTATTTCAATGAATTAGTTTGTTAATACTAATTTATATTATTGGATAAAAAGAAAATTTATTTGCAAGTTATATATTATTTATGTAAATTGTGTAAAGAAGTTAGGCGCTAATTCTAAATTTATTCAATCGTTTGTTCGTTTATATTAATGATGTTATTTGTTAATATGATTATATAAAAAGTTTAATATTCATTTGAATTTTTAGCATGTTCATTGACTCATTGAGGTACTCGTTTAATTAATATAAACGTCCCAAGTATGAACATACATGTACAAGCTCGACTTGAGCTGAAGCAAAATATGAACAAATTATAATATGAACACGTACAATCCACCGCATACTCGATTCGATTACAACCCTATGATTGTTATCCGACGAGCTGGCATGCCCATCCATGCTNCACATGTACAAGCTCGACTTGAGCTGAAGCAAAATATGAACAAATTATAATATGACACGTAAAATCCACCGCATACTCGATTCGATTACAACCCTATGATTGTTATCCGACGAGCTGGCATGCCCATCCATGCTATCTTAACTAATGTTACTCCATCATGATCATGAGGCCCAACATTATGTTCGAAGAGCAATTATTAATCATGTTTTTATAAAATCAAGGTATGCTCCATTTTCAAATCATCTGTCCGCTAAACACAATCAAAACTTAAACAAACTAAAAATTTAAAAATTTATTTATTTATTTAAGCTGAATATAATGTTATGAATACAACACAGCAACAAGTCATTATCCCACTAAATGGGTTGGGCTGCATGAATCTTATTTTTTCCATTGTGTCCTACTGAGTGTCATACTTTCATTTAATTCTAATAAATTAAGATTATTTTTCTATACAACATGCCCAATTCTTTTTAGGTCTACCTCTACCTTTCTTAACATAAGCAAAATCTAAAAAATCTACTCTCCTAACTGGGTTATCAGATAGCCAACGTTTAATGTAACCAAACTATCCAATGGCCAATGTGACTCACTCTAAGCTTGTATGCCACTAGAGCTACTTCAACCATTTCACGGATATATTCTTTTTGCCTCTAAGTGTAAAGCCACTCATCCACCTGATCATCTCAACTTAATTTTATGCCTCTCTTTTACAGGCTAACATTATGCGGCATAAAGCATTGCAGATGTCACCATCATCATATAAAGTCTTCCTTAAAGTCTAAGCAACACTTTTCCCCACTTGAATAATAAAGCAATATTTATATTTCTATTGATCTAAAAATATATATTTACTAAATTTTAAATTATTTAAATAAAAAATTTAATCCAAAATTCTGATTCAAATTTTCTCCATTAATGTTGCAGTTTAGGTTTGGGGCATAATACCTCGTTGGGTTGAAGAGCNTTTTTATAAATCAATGTTTTCTCCATTTTCAAATCATCTGTCCGCTAAACACAATCAAAACTTAAACAAACTAAAAATTTAAAAATTTATTTATTTATTTAAGTTGAATATAATGTTATGAATACAACACAACAACAAGTCATTATCCCACTAAATGGGTTGGGCTGCATGAATCTTCTTTTTTCCATTGTGTCCTACTGAGTGTCATATTTTCATTTAATTCTAATAAATTAAGATTATTTTTCTATAAAACATGCCCAATTCTTTTTAGGTCTACCTCTACCTTTCTTAACATAAGCCAAATCTAAAAAATCTACACTCCTAACTGGGTTATCAGATAACCAACGTTTAATGTAACCAAACTATCCAATGCGACTCACTCTAAGCTTGTATGCCACTAGAGCTACTTCAACCATTTCATGAATATATTTTTTTTGCATTTTATCTCTAAGTGTAAAGCCACTCATCCACCTAATCATCTCAACTTAATTTTATGCCTCTCTTTTACAGGCTAACATTTTGCGGCATAAAGCATTGCAGATGTCACCATCATCATATAAAGTCTTCCTTAAAGTCTAAGCAACACTTTTCCCCACTTGAATAATAAAGCAATATTTATATTTCTATTGATCTAAAAAATATATTTACTAAATTTTAAATTATTTAAATAAAAATTTAATAAAAAATTCTGATTCAAATTTTCTCTATTAATGTTGCAATTTAGGTTTGGGGCATAATACCTCTTTGGGTTGAAGAGCGAGAATGACCCAGAGCCGCAATATTGCAGTTAGCCCGCCTCCCGTCAATTAATGGATTTTGATCCATTACGGACTGTCTAGCCGAGTCAGGATCACGAAATGTCACCTGCACATTACCCATGCCATAAGCTTAAACGTATTTGGAATTAAAATTTAGGAATTATATTACATTAGCATATTCTTCAAAAAAAAAAAGATAAAACGACTAAGATACGAAAAAGCCCCAAATCAACACTTTTTTTAGCATTATGATTGATCCTTTTATATACAAAACTTTTAATTTTGGGACAATTTTATCCTTAGAAGGGAAATTTCCAAATTAATGTAGGATATTTAAAGCATGAACACCCTATCAGTTAATCCAGTTCTCAGAGTAAATTATGCTGACAAACGCAAACAAAAAAGTGTTTAGCCCTTGGGGCTGGGGATGTGGGGACAATCAGATAAGAATTTTGCTTGGTAAAACTTCGTTCAAAATTATTCACAGTACTGCTAAAACTAAGCATGAAGAGATGGAGTTTCAATAAATAAAAATCATAATACATTACCAGCGTTTTGCTAATTACTTAGAGAAAATGTTTTTCTTCTAATTGGAAGAGGGTGTCGAGACGGGCATAGGGCATAGCGTGAGAGAGAGCGACCATTGCTCTTGGTAACTTAAAATAAAATAAAAGACAAAAGCAAGCGTTCATGTAAAATTTTTGAACGAAACGGAGAAATAACAGAGATTAATTTTGAAAGAATATAGATCATTAAAGCTTAAATTAGCTTTCCATTCAAATTGAACAAGAAGCGATTATTAGATTAGTGAGTAATGTTTCTAAGTTCCGAATTTCACAGGGTTTAGAGACTAGAGCGAGAGAGAAAGAGAGAGAGAATGCATACAAATCCATAGCCTTTGGATCTACCCGTATTCTTTTCTGTGATGATGACAGCCTCGAGTATCTCCCCGAACTTCTCGAAGTATTGCCGGAGTACCTCNTATAAAAATAAAAGTTTAGATGAGACATATAAATACATAAGAATTGTGATCTGTGCATGTAAATGCCCCCACTTTAAAACATCGGAGCTCAAAAACAAAAACCAATCAAAATTTAATTGACACAATAGACAAAATCTGTGACAAAATAACAAGAAACGAGCATAGGAATGAGCTTAAGGGATAAAAGATTGATCGAGAAAAGTATTTGTTTAAGAATATATCCGAATATGGATGACTTTTATCCTAACACATGAAATTCTAAAAATGTGAGAGATTTACACTACGGTCAAAGCCAGAAAAAAACAGATGCTGCAGAGGAACGAACTATCAGATAATACAATTTAAAAAACAAGTCATGCAGGAAAATCATCCAATCCGCCACAGAAGCTACAAGTAAAAGCAAAGGAGAAAATAATATAACGCGGTTCCGTCTGATATATAATCAATTAAAGGAACATTATATTATCGTCATCATTCTAACAAGAGTTTTCTTTTAATATAATTTTTTTTTTATCTCTCTAAATGTAACTGACATGTATCCAACATATCTCCATCATCCGGCACAAATCTAAATGCATGATATAGATCTCGAAACAAGTGTTTTAGCAAATAATACTCAAACCTCAATAAAAAGTCATTCAAAGCTCCGATTTCAATAAACTTATATTCAAACTGACCAACTCGATGAGACGAACTCAATCATATCAAAACTAGTCCAATCCGAGTCAAATAAAGCTCAGATCAAGTCATTAAATCACTCTGAAAAAGTTTTTTAGACATTTTGAAGGTCAAACGAACATTGAATATAACAAGCCTATAGTCAAATCAACCGCTCGACAAGACAAATCCAACGAGCCCAAGATTTATCAATTCTAACATCGTTAAGGCACACAAATGTCCATCAAATGCAGTTTGATCAAACGAAACTCCTTGGATCGTCAGATCAAAGTGGTTTATATTTTTGTATTAATTGCACTCAAAACACTATAAATAAAACCCTACCCCTCTCATGAGGAGAAGAAAACCTTGAAGCTTGAAGAATAGCTTGAAATTTTGAGAACCTAAAGTTCAACATCACTTCAATCACCGTTGATCATTGCCGACTGCCGTCGACCACCACCTGTCGGCTTCCACCGATTGTCATCGACCGCCGCACACTTGTCACAACAAGTTTATATGTGCACTGACGTTGTAACCCCAAAGAGTGTTTAACTTTTTCGCGTTTGTGGGGCGAGGGGCTGTACATGTAATATCCAGTTTATAGTGGATTCCTTCAGTTGGGCTAGATCATGTGATTTTTTCATTTTACGGGTTTTGCACGTAAAAACTTCTAATGTCACTATTAGTTGTTTTCTTTTATCTGATTGTGTGTTGTATTCTCGTGCAACGCTAAGACGATAAAACAATATTATTCCGTCGCGAATTTTCTAGCCCGCACCAGTAACAATTAATAGATATTCTAGAATTGGAGTTGAAGATAGAATTTCCATTCAAGGTAAAAAGATTTCGGCATCATAAAAACTGATTCGCACACCATTTCGTAATTTCTCATAAAAGGCAATAAAATTTTTCAAGGAAACAATTATCCACTTTCCTCCACGCTAAACCAATTTGTCCACCGTCACCAGAGTCGAATGGGTGTGAATCTCGGATCACCCATTCCATGACATCATATCTTAGGGATTTTTTAACAATTCTATTGGTTCGTCTTACTCGTTATTTTTGTCATGATAATCTCATAGAATATAAATTTAAAAAAAAATCGATATATTCAAGCAATAAATGACCAACTCTAATTTATAATCTTAAAATTTAATGTTAAAAACAAATTTAATCGATAATATACATAACTTGTTTTATATTTTCTAATTCATATTTCCTAACAAATTCAAAGCCACGTAATCTTTTTCATCATGGACTTGATGTTCTTTCCACGAATATATTTAGCTAGATATTAAATGGTTCAATTCCATTTTGAACCATTTGATTACAACCTATTATGGCCATTGGTTGGGACGATTCCAAACCATTTAGCCTCAGGTTTAACTTGATCATGATAGTTTCAGCTCTAGCTCCAATCAGGCCTGAATTGTTCAAGGCTATTATAACCCAGGAAGTGACTCAAGATGGTGCACTAATATTCATGCATACTTTATAATGATAATCATATTTATTCGGCTACAATTCAAAGAGTTCAAAAGAATTACTTTTATCAACTAATTAGCCTTGTTCAGTGGATGTAATATCAAGTTTAAATTAGCCTAATAGTTATAGCCAGATTAGAATTGGCTCAGATGAGCAATATTAAATCAGGCCTATTCAATTGCTGCCGGTCAGCAGCCCTTGATCAAATCTTACGCGCAAATAACATTATCAGGTAGATGATTTTCAAACTTTATCTTTTGAAGGATATGGAAATTGAATATTTTGCATAAAGCAAAGTTTAATTGATCAATCCTCGCAGACCCAGTCGCATTAAGTTTATCAATTCAAAAGGCCACACATTGTTTATAAGAGATATAATCATTTATTTGATTGGATTAATTTTAGTACTCAAAAGTGCTTTCTTAACTGGGTGGGCAATAAGGTTTGCAANCAATATTAAATCAGGCCTATTCAATTGCTACCGGTCACCAGCCCTTGATCAAATCTTAAGCGCAAATAACATTATCAGGTAGATGATTTTCAAACTTTATCTTTTGAAGGATATGGAAATTGAATATTTTGCATAAAGCAAAGTTTAATTGATCAATCCTCGCAGACCCAGTCGCCATATGTTTATCAATTCAAAAGGCTACGCATTGTTTATAAGAGATATAGTCATTTATTTGATTGGATTAATTTTAGTACTCAAAAGTGCTTTCTTAACTGGGTGGGCAATAAGGTTTGCAATCGGGATCAGTCGTAAATCATTAACATCACAATCCCCTCGTACCCTGATTTCTTATTTCGTAATTTCATTTATTTATGACTTTCAACAGCTGCGTGGCCTCCTCCGGCGGCTATGCAAACTCTCCGTCGACTACAAGTAATTCCTTTCTCCACCTCTCAGCTCCTCCACTCTCTCTCAGCTCCTCCACTCTTTTTTTACTTCTCGATTTGCCATCTAGCTTCCATCCACACCGTTGACTAAAATGGAACTAAACAATAGCTCCATGGCAATCGCCAACAACCACTACAAGCACAAACCAAAAAAACCAGATAAATTTGACATCATTACCATTCGGATTAGGGGCCAAACATGTAGTGATGTAGGTCCAATTATTATTCATTAAATTGAAATAAACCCAAACATGACTTGAATACTATTGAAGTTTGAATTAAGTTACGCGAGTTAAACGGGCCATATTTTGCTTAATTAGGTCATGCTGATCCAAAAAATTGCAAGCTCTATAACTAGATCAATCTAGTTCGAATTAAGAGGGCCCACCCCGAGTTAGGTTTGTGTCAAATATTTTAACTCATATAATAAACAAACCAAATTCCGGTCAAAAAACATGATCAGTCAATCTGAATTGACATCCCAAGCTGCAAGAAATAGCTACCTTTCTTAATATGTACTTCACCAATTCTTTGCATTTTATTTCTAGATTGACCATTGGTGTAAACGAGCCGAACACGAGCGAGCTCAGACTCAGCTTGTGTTCGGCTCGTTTATATCTCGAGCTCAAAAAGTGTGTTCGTGTTCGGCTCGTTTGCTTA
>JXCR01145905.1:137846-174765 GCA_002079205.1 Phalaenopsis hybrid cultivar
TGAAGGCGAGCGGCTGGCCACGACTGCGACAGGCAACCGACAGCGATGAACTCTAGATGAAATAAGATAATTGTGAATCAAAACTTCTGATCTTCCTTTATCCTTCCTAGTAATAATATATCGAGGTTAGTAATGATAATTTGGTATATCTACTATACGACCATTAACTATAATGTGTTTATGGTTAATTAATTATCAGGCCCCTAGAATGGTCGGAAAAAGGATGTTACCCAAAAACTTCCGGGTAGTTGTAAAACTTGACCGCTTGACCCTTTGGCTTTTCCAACAACATGCACATATTTAAGTAATTGTCAATCTTGTTCATGAATGTTTGTTACTTTCTTAGAATTCACTCTTTTTTAATGTCATTGAAAATTATTAGTGGTCATTTCCTTAAAAAGTGCATAGATTTCCTTAAATGC
Source organism: Phalaenopsis hybrid cultivar (assembly GCA_002079205.1). Classification (NCBI taxonomy): domain Eukaryota; kingdom Viridiplantae; phylum Streptophyta; class Magnoliopsida; order Asparagales; family Orchidaceae; genus Phalaenopsis; species Phalaenopsis hybrid cultivar. Next base: position 138,269 of record JXCR01145905.1, read on the forward strand.
CCCCCCCAACTGCAGCATCTATTATAGACCTCAATGATTCGACCAGCCCATTATAAAAAATTTGTATAATCAACTATCAAGTAGGGTCTGGTGTGGGTATTTCCTAGGAAACTCCTTAAATCTTTCACATGCTTCATATATCGACTCATTGTCAATCTAGGTGAAAAAGATAATGTCATTCATAAGCTTCACAGTTTTAAAAAGGAAAATATTTAGTCAGAAATTTCTAGGCCGCCATTTCGAACAGTAACAGATCCAAATGCTAAAGAATTAAGTTACATCTTAATCTTATCTTCAAAGGAAAATAAAAAAAAACTGAAGTCTAACTGTATCAATTGAAACACCATGATACATAAAAGTATCACATAATTCTAAAAACCTTGTTAAATCTAAGTTTGGTTATTTGGTTGGTGACCTCCAAATTGATTATTTTTGGTCATATGAAAAATTGCATGTTTAAATTCAAATATGTTGGCTTCAATGGTAGGGTTATGAATGCTCTGATGAAATGTTTTTTCTAAAGTCTTTTTACCGTTTATTCTAAAGTCTTTTTAAGTTTTGCAAGTATTCTAAATTTTTAAGTGATTTTTCCCATTTCAAGATCAAGCGACACTAGTTCAACTAATTTAATTTTAAGCACACAACCTAAGTCTAACTAGTCATATACTAGCAAGTCACAACAATTAACAAAACAAAAGTAACAAGAAACACAACAAGGCAAATATCGTGCAAAAATAACTAAAGCACAAATCACAATATTTTGGGAATTTCTATAACTTTTAAAAATAAAACAATGAAATGTAATCTTAATATAAAATACACACGGATTACACTACAATTTTCAAACCAAAACCTAAACTCTCAACTAATATTTTTGTAATTTGAAAAATTATTATTGGTCCCTAGCAATGACATCAAAACTTCATTTGTACATGCAATGACGTACACGATATCACGTAAGTTTACATGTTGATCAAATAGAATAGAAATTATTAATCTGTATATCAATCTCATGAGAAACGAGTTAACAATTCAAGTGCTATTTCTATATTTAATTTAAAATGATTCATTATTGTGGAAAGGTTTTTTAAAATCTTAGAATTTAAAACTGACTATTAAATGTTTTAGTCTTTTTTTAAATTGATAAAAATGCTTTTCTGAAATAAATCATGTGAATTTTCTGTGTTTGTCCAAAATTTTTTAATACTTNCAGAATGACCCAGAGCCGCAATATTGCAATTAGCCCGCCTCCCGTCAATTAATGGATTTTGATCCATTACGGACCGTCTAGCCGAGTCAGGATCACGAAATGTCACCTGCACATTACCCATGCCATAAGCTTAAACGAATTTGGAATGAAAATTTAGGAATTATAATACATTATCATATTCTTCGAAAAAAAAAAGATAAAACGCCTAAGATACGAAAAAGCCCCACATCAACACTTTTTTTAGCATTATGATTGATCCTTCTATATACAAAACTTTTAATTTTGGGACAATTTTATCCTTAGAAGGGAAATTTCCAAATTAATGTAGGATATTNGAGAAAGACCCAGAGCCGCAATATTGCAGTTAGCCCGCCTCCCATCAATTAATGGATTTTGATCCATTACAGACCGTCTAGCCGAGTCAGGATCACGAAATGTCACCTGCACATTACCCATGTCATAAGCTTAAACGAATTTGGAATGAAAATTTAGGAATTATATTACATTAGCATATTCTTCGAAAAAAAAAAGATAAAACGCCTAAGATACGAAAAAGCCCCAAATCAACACTTTTTTTAGCATTATGATTGATCCTTCTAAATACAAACTTTTAATTTTGGGACAATTTTATCCTTAGAAGGGAAATTTCCAAATTAATGTAGAATATTTAAAGCATGAACACCCTATCAGGTAATCCAGTTCTCGAGTAAATTATGCTGACAAACGCAAACAAAAAAGTGTTTAGCCCTTGGGGCTGGCGATGTGGGGATAATCAGATAAGAATTTTGCTTGGTAAAACTTCGTTCAAAATTATTCACAGTACTGCTAAAACTAAGCATGAAGAGATGGAGTTTCAATAAATAAAAATCATAATACATTACCAGCGTTTTGCTAATTATACTTTGAGAAACTGTTTTTCTTCTAATTGGAAGAGGGTGTCGGGACGGGCATAGGGCATAGCGGGAGAGAGAGCGACCATGCTCTTGGTAACTTATAATAAAATAGAAGACAAAAGCAAGCGTTCATGTAAAATTTTTCAACGAAACGGAGAAATAACAGAGATTAATTTTGAAAGAATATAGATCATTAAAGCTTAAATTAGCTTTCCATNGAAATGTTTTTCTTCTAATTGGAAGAGGGTGTCGGGACAGGCATAGGGCATAGCGGTAGAGAGAGCGACCATTGCTCTTGGTAACTTATAATAAAATAGAAGACAAAAGCAAGCGTTCATGTAAAATTTTTCAACGGAGAAATAACAGAGATTAATTTTGAAAGAATATAGATCATTAAAGCTTAAATTAGCTTTCCATTCAAATTGAACAAGAAGCGATTATTAGATTCTGAGTAATGTTTCTAACTTCCGAATTTCACAGGGTTTAGAGACTAGAGCGAGAGAGAAAGAGAGAGATAGAGAGAGTGCATACAAATCCATAGCCTTTGGATCTACCCGTATTCTTTTCTGTGATGATGACAGCCTCGAGNGAGAGAGAGAGAGAGAGAGTGCATACAAATCCATAGCCTTTGGATCTACCCGTATTCTTTTCTGTGATGATGACAGCCTCGAGTATCTCCCCGAACTTCTCGAAGTATTGCCGGAGTACCTCTGCTGGAGTCTCCCACGCCAAACCCCCAACAAACACCTTCGTCAACGTCGTGTCACCGAACCTCGACCTGTAATACTTAGGACTATTATCTCCATTATCCCCCATCTCTCTCTCTCTCTCTCTCTCTCTCTCTCTCTCTCTCTCTCTCTCTCTCTCTCTCCCTCCCTCCCTCCCNGACAGACAACCCCTAGGAGTCAATCATTGGCTGGACTTGGGCAATGGTCGTCGAGCAACAATTTAATATCAGCTGTCATTCTCATAATTAGAAAAGAAATTAGGCCATCAAGAAAATTGCCATTGNATTATAACCTCCTGAAATCCTCCCTGTAACCTGTTTGCAGGTTACAGACGTACGCAACTCTGCGTACGTCTTATGTACGCAATTTTTTTCCAATTTATTGAGAGGAAATTTAAAAGAAAAAATCGAGAGGATAATTATCTGCCCGAGATGATCAAAGTAGGCCCATGTCCTTCTGGGCACTCAAACCCCAATGGTTGCTTCGGTCCAAGTGGAGCTCTCGCTGATTATAAAGAAAGACCAACCATGTACATATCTAATTTAACAGGCCAAGTGGAGCTCTCGTCGATAATTCACATCCAGCTAGAGCAAACTACTTGCAATAGAAGTTGGACTGAGTATTTAATAGGAGTAGAGCTGCTAATTTCGTCGAACATTTTAGAACCGCAAATTTATACAGAATTTTTACTTTTTTTATTTTTTTATTAGAGTGTGGAGGACAGGCCCAAATATATAAAACAATCGGGAGCTACGCAAAGTCAACAAAAAAAAGCTGCCAATTTCATAAAAATTTTTAAGGGAAATTTGCATACACACCACAATTCTTATGTATTTACATGCCTCACATCTAAACTTTCATATTCACATACAAAACATTTTGGTGCTTCAAACGTGCACAAAAAATGTGTGGTTTAATTTAAAAAAATGATAATCATGCTAATTTTTATGTGATATAAAAATTTTAATATTCTATGTATAAATATAAAAGTTTAGGTGAGACATATAAATACATAAGAATTGTGATCTGTGGATGTAAATGCCCCCACTTTTAAACATTGCAGCTCAAAAACAAAAACCAATCAAAATTTAATTAACATAATAGACAAAATCTGTGACAAAATAACAAGAAACGAGTATAGGAATGAGCTTAAGGGATAAAAGATTGATCAAGAAAAGTATTTGTTTAAGAATATATCCGAACATGGATGACTTTTATCCGAACACATGAAATTCTAAAAATGAGAGACATTTGCATTACGGTCAAAGCCAAAAAAAAACAGATGCTGCAGAGGAACAAACTATCAGATAATATGATTTAAAAAACAAGTCATGCAGGGAAATCATCCAATCCGCCACAGAAGCTACAAGTAAAAGCAAAGGAGAAAATAATATAACGCGGTTCCGTCTGATATATAATCAATTAAAGGAACATTATATTATAGTCATCATTCTAACAAGAGTTTTCTTTTAATATAATTTATTTTTTTTTTATCTCTCTAAATGTAACCGATATATATCCAACATATCTCCATCATCCGGCACGAATCTAAAGGCATGACATAGATCTCGAGACAAGTGTTTTAGCAAAAAATATTCAAACATCAATAAAAATTCATCCAAAGCTCCGATTTCAGCAAACTTATAGCCAAACTGACCAACTCGATAAGACGAACCCAATGATATCAAAACTAGTCCAATTCGAGTCAAATCAAGCTCAGATCAAGTCATTAAATCAGTCTGAAAAGTTTTTTAGACATTTTGAAGGTCAAACAAATGTTGAATCTAGCAAGCCTATAGTCAAATCGAGCGCTCGACAAGACAAATCCAACGAGCCCAAGATTTATCAATTCAAACATCGTTAAGGCACTCAAATGTCCATCAAATGCAGTCCAATCAAAGGAAACTCCCTGGACCGTTAGATCAAAGTGGTTTATATTCTTGTATTAATTGCACTCAAAACACTATAAATAGAGCTCCACCCCTCTCATAAGAAGAAGAAAACCTTGAAGCCTGAAGAAGAGCTTGAAATTTTGAGGACCTAAAGTCCAGCATCATTCCAATCGCCGTTGATCATTGCCGACCGTCGTCGACCACCACCTGTCGGCTTCCACCGATCGCCATTGACCGCCGCCCACTTGTCACAACAAGTTTATCCGTGCACTGACATTGTAACTCCAAAGAGTGCTTAACTTTTTCGCGTATGTAGGACGAGGGACTGTACATGTAATATCCAGTTTATAGTGGATTCCTTCAGTTGGGCTATACCATGTGATTTTTTCACTTTACGGGTTTTACACGTAAAAACTTCTTATGTCATTATTAGTTGTTTTCTTTTATCTGATTGTGTGTTACATTCTCGTGCAACGCTAAGACGATAAGACGATACTATTCTGTCACGAATTTTCTAGCCCGCACAAATAACAATTAATAGATATTCTAGAATTGATGGAGTTGAAGAACAGAATTGCCATTCAAGGTAAAAAATTTCGGCATCATACAAACTGATTCGCACACCATTTCGGAATTTCTCATAAAAGGCAATAAGATTTTTCCAAGGAAACAATTATTTACTTTCCTCCACGTTAAACCAATTTGTCCACTGTCCCGAGAGTCGAATGGATGTGAATCTCGGATCACCCATTCCATGACATCATATATTAGGGATTTTTGAACAATTCTATTAATTCGCCTAACTCGTTATTTCTGTCGTGATAATCTCATAGAATATAAATTTAAAAAAAAAAATCGTTTTCATTCAAGCAATAAATGACCAACTCTAATTTATAATCTTAAGATTTAATGTTAAAAACAAATTTAATCGATAATATATATAACTTATTTTATATTTTTTAATTCATACCTCCTAACAAATTCAAAGCCATTTAATCTTTTTCATCATGGACTTGATGTTCTTTCCACGAATATATTTAGCTAGATAATAAATGGTTCAATTCCATTTTGAACCAGTTGATTATAACCTATTATGGCCATTGGTTGGGACGATTCAAAACCATTTAGCCTCATGTTTAACTTGATCATGACAGTTTCAGCTCCAGCTCCAATCAGGCCTGAATTGTTCAAGGCTATTATAACCCAGGAAGTGACTCAAGATGGTGCACTAATATTCATGCATACTTTATAATGATAATCATATTTATTCGGCTACAATTCAAAGAGTTCAAAAGAATTACTTTTATCAACTAATTAGCCTTGTTCAGTGGATGTAATATCAAGTTTAAATTAGCCTACTAGTTTTAGCCAGATTAGGATTGGCTCAGATGAGTAATATTAAATCAGGCCTATTCAATTGCTGCCGGTCACCAGCCCTTGATCAAATCTTAAGAGCAAATAACATTATCAGGTAGATGATTTTCAAACTTTATCTTTTGAAGGATATGGAAATTGAATATTTTGCATAAAGCAAAGTTTAATTGATCAATCCTCGCAGACCCAGTCGCCATATGTCAATTCAAAAGGCCACACATTGTTTATAAGAGATATAGTCATTTATTTGATTCGATTAATTTTAGTACTCAAAAGTGCTTTCTTAACTGGGTGGGCAATAAGGTTTGCAATCGGGATCAGTCGTAAATCATTAACATCACAATCCCCTCGTACCCGGATTTCTTATTTCATAATTTCATTTATTTATGACTTTCAACAGCTGCGTGGCCTCTTCCGGCGGCTATGCAAACTCTCCGTCGACTGCAAGTAATTCCTTTCTCCACCTCTCAGCTCCTCCACTCTTTTTTTACTTCTCGATTTGCCTTCTAGCTTCCATCCACACCGTTGACCAAAAAGGAACTAAGCAATAGCTCCATGGCAATCGCCAACAACCACTACAAGCACAAACCAAAAAATCCAGATAAATTTGACATCATTACCATTCGGATTAGGGGCCAAACATGTAGGTTCAATTATTTTACATTAAATAAACCCAAACATGACTTGAATACTATTGAAGTTTGAATTAAGTTATGCGAGTTAAACGAGCCATATTTTGTTTAATTAGGTCATGCTGATCCAAAAAATTGCAAGCTCTATAACTAGATCAATCTAGTTCGAATTAAGCGGGCCCAGGCCGAGTTCGGGTCAAATATTTTAACCCATATAATAAACAAACCAAATTCAGGTCAAAAAACATGATCAATCAATCTGAATTGACATCCCAAGCTGCAGGAAATAGCTACCTTTCTTAATATGTACTTCACCCATTCTTTGCATTTTATTTCTAGATTGACCAATGCCTATATATGATTGAAAGAAGTTGTTTTTCTTTGTTCTTATAATTATCGAAGCAGTATGTAAAATGAACTGCTACCGCTCTCCGTTTATATTTGCTATAACGAGTATGGGCTAAGTTTGTCAATTACAATTTACGTTGGTTTAATGTAGTGTTAAAGTATTTTGTGCACAGATAAACAAAGTTAGAGTTCAAGCAGAAAATTATAGCCATTGTAGGATATATATACTGAATTGTTATCACAACTATTACTAGTATTTTTCTAGGTTAAAGATTTTGAATATAGGAATTTTTATAAAACTTGCTGTAGAAATAAAGAAGCTTTAATCTAACTAGATAAATACTATGAAAGATATCAGATCAGGAGTGTTGAAGTGGCACCATGAAGATCAGCTCCTGTAGCTTTCAGAGTTTTTCTGAAGTTCAAGATCTAATTTTCAGAAGGCATAATGGGTTAAGAAAAGAAATTACCCAAGAACATTTTTATCTAATTCAAAATTTCTCGCAGGCACTAACCCCTAGTGTTAATTATATCTCCGATAACGAGAGAATAGTTTTGATTATGAGGCCGTTTGGCTTGCTGAAAATAAAATGCAATGTAAAAGGTTTTTAAAAACTGTAATTACAATGTATATGAAATACTTTCGAGTCGTTGTCTTACTGTAAAATAATCATAATACTATATTTTTTTGTTTGACTTGAAGTAGATTGAAAAAATTATATGGTGGGGCGCAAGCAGCTGGCAGCAATGGCTGGGCAGCGGCNATTGTAAATCTTTGTAGCATTGTAGTTAACTAAATTTTTAAAAAAGACTACTCATCAAAGATATATATATAATTGATTAGTAGTATTTCAAGCCAAAACGAGCCGAACACAAACTAACAAATATTTATTCATGTTGTTCGTGTTTGGCTCGTTAACTTAGTGAACGAGCCGAAAACGAGCTTCTTAACGAGCCGAACAGCTGTTTGCGAATAACGAGCCGTTTTGACAGCCCAATTGACCAATGCCTATATAGGATTGAAAGAAGTTGTTTTCTTTGCTCTTATAATTATCGAAGCAGTATGTAAAATGAACCGCTACCGCTCTCCGTTTAAATTTGCTATAACCAGTATAGGCTAAGTTTGTCAATTACAATTTATGTTGGTTTAATGTAGTGTTAAAGTATTTTGTGCACAGATAAACAAAGTTACAATTCAAGCAGAAAATTATAGCCATTGTAGGATATATATAGAAAATTATAGCCATTGTGGTTATAGCAGAAATTTGCTATAACCAGTATCACAACTATTACTAGTATTTTTCTAGGTTAAAGATTTTGATCATAGGAATTTTTATAAAACTTGCAGTAGAAATAAAAAAACTTTAATCTAACTAGATAAATACCATGAAAGATATCAGATCAGGAGTGTTGAAGTGGCACCATGAAGATCAGCTCCTGTAGCCTTTCAGAGTTTTTCTGAAGTTCAAGATCTAATTTTCAGAAGACATAATGGGTTAAGAAAAGAAATTACCCAAGAACATTTTTATCTAATTCAAAATTTCTCGCAGGCACTAACCCCTAGGGTTAATTATATCTCCGATAACGAGAGAATAGTTTCGATTACGAGGCCGTTTGGCTTGCTGAAAATAAAATGCAATGTAAAAGGTTTTTGAAGTACTGTGATTACAATGTATTTGAAAGTAATACTTTCGAGTTGTTTGTCTTACTGTAAAATAATCATAATACTATATTTTTTGTTTGACTTGAAGTAGATTGAAAAAATTATATGGTGAGGCGCAAACAGCTGGCAGCAATGGCTGGTGAGCGGCGCGGCGGACTGCCAATAGCTAAGGTGGTGGCAACGACTGCCAAGAGAGGCAGCATCGAGCTGCTAAAAACGATGACTGCGGCTACGGGCTGACAGCGACCGGCAACTGTATAGGGCGGCGACAGCGGTGAACAACGGTGAGTGGTGTTGGCGGGGGCGTTGGCGGGGAACAGCGGCGACGGCGGTNGCTGGCCACGACTGCGACAGGCAACCGACAGCGATGAACACTAGATGAAATAAGATAATTGTGAATCAAAACTTCTGATCTTCCTTTATCCTTCCTAGTAATAATATATCGAGGTTAGTAATGATAATTTGGTATATCTACTATACGACCATTAACTATAATGTGTTTATGGTTAATTAATTATTAGGCCCCTAGAATGGTCGGAAAAAGGATGTTATTCAAAAACGTATCGGGTAGTTGTAAAACTTGACCGCTCGACCCTTTGGCATTTCCAACAATATGCACATATTTAAGTAATTGTCAATCTTGTTCATGAATGTTGGTTACCTTCTTAGAATTCACTCTTTTTGAATGTCATTGAAAATTATTAGTGGTCATTTCCTTAAAAAGTGCATAGGTTTCCTTAAATGCCCCCCCTACTGCAGTATCTATTATAGACCTCAATGATTCCACCAGCCCATTATAAAAAATTTGTATAATCAACTATCAAGTAGGGTCTGGTGTGGGTATTTCCCAGGAAACTCCTTAAATTTTTCACATGCTTTATATATGGACTCATTGTCAATCTAGGTGAAAAATATAATGTCATTCATAAGCTTCACAGTTTTAAAAAGGAAAATATTTAGTCAGGAATTTTTAAGCTGTCATTTCAAACAGTAACAGATCCAAATGCTCATTTCAAACAGTAACAGATCCAAATTCTAAAGAATTAAGTTACATCTTAATCTTATCTTCGAAGGAAAATAAAAACAACTTAAGTCTAACAGTATCGATTGCAACACCATGATACATAAAAGTATCACATAATTCTAAAAAACTAGTTAAATCTAAGTTTGGTTATTTGGTTGGCGAACCTCCAAATTGATTATTTTTTGTCATCTGAATAATTGCATGTTTAAATTCAAATGTGTTGGCTTCAATGGTAGGGTTATGAATGCTCTGATGAATTTCATCAACTGAAAGATTAGAAAAATTCCTAAGTAGTCTGAGTTGAATGTTTTTCCCATATGGTTCACCGTTTATTCTAAAGTCTTTTTAAGTTTTGCAAGTATTCTAAATTTTTAAGTGATTTTTTCCATTTTAGGATCAAGCGACACTAGTTCAACTAATTTAATTTTAAGCACACACCCTAAGACTAACTAGTGATCATATACTAGCAAGTCACAACAATTAACAAAACAAAAGTAACAAGAAACACAACAAAGCAAATATCGTGCAAAAAAAACTAAAGCACAAATCACAATATTTTTGGAATTTCTATAACTTTTAAAAATAAAACAATGAAATGTAATCTTAATATAAAATACACACGAATTACACTACAATTTTCAAACCAAAATCTAAACTCTCAACTAATATTTTTGTAATTTGAAAAATTAATATTGGTCCCTAGCAATGACATCAAAACTTTATTTGTACATGCAATGACGTACACAATATCACGTAAGTATACATGTTGATCAAATAGAATATAAATTATTAATCTGTATATCAATATCATGAGAAACGAGTTAACAATTCAAGTACTATTTCTATATTTAATTTAAAATGATTCATTATTTTGGAAAGGTTTTTTAAAAACTTAGAATTTAAAACTGGCAATTAAATGTTTTGGTCTTTTTTAAAATTGATAAAAATGCTTTTCTGAAATAAATCATGTGAATTTTCTGTGTTTGTCCAAAATTTTTTAATACTTAATGTTGTCAATCAGAAATATATACTCCTTACTCTTATTCCAATATGTAAGAAGTATTGTAGCCTCATATTATAATTTTAATCAATAAGTCTCTCGTGAATCCACATTTCCTTACGAATTGCAATCTCCTAATCACAATATTCTTATTTCACCAAGTGCTTTTGTTAACCTACTTGTTCTTCTAGTCTATGATCAATAGTCCTAGAACATAAGTAACTTTAACTGGTGGCCGGTAAGAAAGAAAATGAGGTTTGGAAAATTAACTCCAGCATGCATCCAAATAGTCTAAGGAATTTTCATGGAATGAACATAAATATTCACATTATCAAATNCCGAGAATCCACATTTCCTTACGAATTGCAATCTCCTAATCACAATATTCTTATTTCACCAAGTGATTTTGTTAACCTACTTGTTCTTTTAGCCTATGGTCAATAATCCTAGAACATAAGTAACTTTAACTTTTCTGGTGGCCGGCAAGAAAGAAAATGAGGTTTGGAAAGTTAACTACAGCATGCATCCAAATAGTCTAAGGAATTTTCATGGAATGAACATAAATATTGACATTATCAAATTAGAGAAGCAAAAATTCTTAGCTCATAGACATTCTGAAAGAAAACATACATGATTTCAATGATAGTAACTCAAAGATACAAAGATAAAGAAAAGTACATGGAATGAACTCATTCGCTTTGAGACCTCTTCTTACTTCTCCTCTTTTATTTCTCTCAATCCTCTCCACACAAATTACAAACACTCACACACACTGCTCTCTTATGTGGTCGGTCTCCTAAACTTGTCCAAATGTGTCAAGAAACATGAAGAAAACTCATCCATAATGAAATTTACTCCTTCTATGGTTGAACCGCCAGTGAAGCCACTGAAATTACCTTAGGTTAGTGGGAGGCGAGGCGACGCTAGATAGATATCTCCAGGGTACTGACAACAGGCATGATAGCGCTAGCTTGAGCTCTGCATATTCCTTGGAATCGATGTTGTAACAATTTGTGAGTTTAATAAATATTTCTTATACTATCGAAAGTTTTTTGACATCCTTCATCTTGTTTGAAAGGAACAACTTTCATCGGTTTTGAAAACAAATGATATCTACCTAACATATTTTATATTAGTCATCAAATGAACACGATGTGTCTTTGCAAGTGCTTGAGATGATTCATTTTGAATTCGAATTTTCTAATTCTTGCAATTCTCAAATTATCAAGATGATTTTTACTCCCCCATGCTATGGGCAACAAGAACATCGACGTAGCATTCGACTTTTTAATGAATCAACTCATTAAAGATATGAGTCATAACCGCCTAATGTATAACCCTAGCATTTTTCAAATCGAAAGGCAAATTTTATAGCAACATATGTCAATGGGCACCCTAATTTGTGTTTTTATCCTCTAGAGTCATCTTAATTTCATTGTACATCGACAATCCTTTCATAAATGAAAACATAAAATAGTAGGAATTATTATCCACCATTAGTTTTGACACAATGAGAAAAACGTTGTCCTATAGACATGCCTTATTGAAGTCCGGAAGTTGATCCATATGCGGATTTAATCATTCTTTGTCTTCACGAGAACACTCTTGGCTATCAGTTTTGCATAATTTCCTTCAAAAATGAAGGTCGCTTCAATGAGCCTTTTAATTTCTACAAGCATCCGCTTTTCAATTTCAATGAAAGAATAGAGTGGAGCATCAATGGCAGACAACCCCTAGGAGTCAATCATTGGCTGGACTTGGGCAATGGTCGTCTAGCAACAATTTAATATCAGCTGTCATTCTCATAATTAGAAAAGAAATTAGGCCATCAAGAAAATTGCCATTGAATGTCAATGGCAGGTGTCAATCAAAGGATGACCATGAACATCAAAAGTTGGGTAATGGTCATCACAATCATCTTCTGCTAGGAGGAGAGAGTGGGTGAACCATAAGATGATAGCCAAATATCAATCATTAATTGGTCTTTGGCAAGCATGGAATGACTAGCATCAAAGAACACTGGAAGTAAAGTAATCATATGCAATCGACTCAACTATTAGTCTCCTAATAAGAGAGGAGATCAAACAACTAGTAAGACAAATGTCAAATGTTGGTGATTTATAGGTGTTGGAAGTCATTATCAAATAGACGCCGATCTTTGATGTGTCACTAAGCCGCTTCCATGTACTATATTCGCCGCACTAAAAATTAAAATTGCCATATCCAATAAAGACCCCATCTTGAAGAGGCATTAATAGAGGAAATATAACATCCATGATATTATGTAATTATTCAATATTCATCCATATCTCTCACCTACAACCATTTAAATAAGTATTTAAAAAATATTTGAAAAAGCTTATACAATTAGTTATATTAAAAAGATGTGGCATATTAAGCCATTATTGCCCAAATTCTACAGATTGGATGCTCTGTTTCCCCTTCTGCAACCTGATCACCACACTTTCTCGGCACTAGACCAGGCCATGATTGACTAGTTTGTTTATCATTTTTTTGTTATATTTTTTAAGTTTATGATTAATTCCTTTCTTAATGTCTTTATGAAGGCATGCAGAATGGGTTCTCATTGAAGGGGCCTCCCTTTGAGACAGCTTTTTCAATTAATTATGCAACTGCTTTGATTCAAGCCTTACATTTGNCTTTCTTAATGTCATTATGAAGGCATGCAGAATGGGTTCTCTTTGAAGGGGCCTCCCTTTGAGACAGCTTTTTCAATTAATTATGCAATTGCTTTGATTCAAGCCTTACATTTGGACTGACGGGGAAAGAGTCCATTGTTTTTTTTTTTTAATGCTTTTTTATTTTTAGGTTCGAGTACAGCTTTGCTTATGCTTTATATTTTTGTCTGTGTAATATAAATTGTATANTTTTTTTTTTTTTTAATGCTTTTTTTATTTTTAGGTTCGAGTACAGCTTTGCTTATGCTTTATATTTTTGTCTGTGTAATATAAATTGTATANATTTCTTAACGTCTTTATGAGAGCATGCAGAATGGGTTCTCTTTGAAGGGGCCTCCCTTTGAGACAGCTTTTTCAATTAATTATGCAACTGCTTTGATTCAAGCCTTACATTTGGACTGAGGGGGAAAGAGTCCATTGGTTTTTTTTTTTTTTATGCTTTTTTATTTTTAGGTTCGGGTACAGCTTTGCTTATGCTTTATATTTTTTTCTGTGTAATATAAATTGTATAAAAGCTGCTGCTTTCTTTGGTTTAGTATGAAGCATTTAGTTTAATAATACGCCAACAGTTTGGATTGGGTTTGTTTGTCAAAATGACGGCCCTATTTTTGTTTCAGATTTAATTTGATTTGATTTAAAATAATAATATATATGAAACCAGATCAAATCGTGCACACCTTTATGTATAATTTACGGTGAAAATAAGTTCGGTACTCTTAGCAGATTTGCAGCCTAAGGAATAATTCAACTAATTAATAGAACCTAAAATGCTATATATCAANGAAACCAGATCAATTTGTGCGCACCTTTATGTATAATTTACGGTGAAAATAAGTTTGGCACTCTTAGCAGATTTGCAGCCTAAGGAATAATTCAACTAATTAATAGAACCTAAAATGCTATATTTCAAGATAAGTGTCATATTTGATACAATACCATTGCACATTTGACGCAAAATGTCTTGTATAAAATCTAATGAAGTATCAAAGAGGATCTACTCACAAAACCTCCAGAAATAATAAGTGTCCAAATATAAATTTGATGCGAGCAAATTTAAATTTAACCACGCGAATCACGAATTAGATACAAGATTGACAAATATGATCCGACCAAAAAATCAAGATTAACAAAACAAATTGAACCACAGCAATCAAAGTCTATTATTGTATGAACAAAAGCAGCCATAATAGGCCAGCAGGAATCGAGATAAGCTTGGTGGGTTTCTTCAAGCCTAAGTGATGCAAATCCAGAAGAAAATATGAAGTCGGATATCAACGCAAAAGCAAATCCGGAAGGGTGATAATTTAATTCCATAATCCGTGCAATCACAAAGAAGTTATGGAAAGTTCGCGTTTTTAGAAGTTAATTATTTAGATTATGTATTTTATTATGTCAAGTTTATTGCTTTCATAATTTGAATTCCTAGTTATTGCTTTCCTAGTTTTATGGGAAAATAATATTTAATTCCTAGTTATTGTTTTCCGAGTTTTATGAGAAAATAATATTTATAGTTTTCTTTCCTAGTTATTACTTTCCGAGTTGAGATGGGAAGATAATCCCGACTATTTATATGCAACAGTATAACAATGTATTTGATTATATTTTTCACTTATTTTTCCTTACTTTGCAACAGTACCAAAAACTTAATCCCGGAGAAAATAAGAATTTAACTTTTTAACTTAATATACATTGGGATATTACGCAAGTATACAAGTAATATAGGACATTTTTATTAAGCCCCAAATATCGAACTCACAGGGATTGTTCACAGTATGCAATAATTAAAGTAACAAACTTTATACTTTAAAAAGACAAACACTTAAACTATAGTTTTTATCACAGGAATAAAATTAAAACTCTTTCTGGTATTTTTTATGTTTGAAAATGACATAAAAACTTAATAATGATAACTTGAGTTTATGTAAAAGAAAAACACTAAATACGAAATATTTTTCTCCTTATCATAAATCAGTAATAAGAATAGGAATTTTGTTGTGGAAGTATTCAAATTATGTTGTGTCAAATAAAAGTCATATTATTCTTTACCCTTACTACACCGGCGCCCGGGTGTAGTGTTAAATAAGCTGTACAGCCTGAATATGCTGTATAGCCTGAATACAGTGAAAAGTGTGTAAGGGCCGCTACACCGGCGCCCGGGTGTAGTGTTAAATAAGCAACGGCTCTCACATTACGGGCGAATGCGGGTAAAGAAGTTAGTCCATGAAACTAATGAAACTAATATTAAGATAGGATCTTGGAATATAGGCACTCTCAATGGTAAATTAATGGAATTAGTTGATATTATGATTTATAGGAAAATTAATATCTTATGTATTCAAGAAACTAAGTGGGTGGGAGAAAAGGCTAAGGAGATTGATAATTTAGGTTTTAAACTTTGGTATTCTGGTAAGAGTCGCACTAGAAATGGTGTAGGTGTAATTATAGATAAGAGTTTGAAAGATAATGTTGTAAAAATTAATAGAGTTGGTGATAGAATTATAGCCCTTAAGATTATCATTGATACTAAGATTTTTAATATTATAAGTGTTTATGCTCCTCAAGTAGGTTTAGATACAGAGTCTAAAGATAAATTTTGGAATGACTTAGAAGACTTAATACAAATGATACCTCTTGAAGAAAGAATTTTTATTGGAGGAGATTTAAATGGACATGTCGGTAGAGTGGTAGAAGATTTCAGAAATATTCATGGTGGCTACGGTTTTGGAGTAACTAATGAAGAAGGTAAAGTTATTT
Source organism: Phalaenopsis hybrid cultivar (assembly GCA_002079205.1). Lineage (NCBI taxonomy): Eukaryota > Viridiplantae > Streptophyta > Magnoliopsida > Asparagales > Orchidaceae > Phalaenopsis > Phalaenopsis hybrid cultivar. Next base: position 154,486 of record JXCR01145905.1, read on the forward strand.
TAGATTTTGCTTTAGCGTTTGATTTTGTTATTACTAATACTTTATTCAAGAAAAGGGATGAACATCTTATTACTTATAAGAGTGGATCTAATAAAACACAAATTGATTATTTTCTTATGAGAAGAAGAGATCGTCGTGATTGTAAAGATTGTAAAGTCATTCCAAGTGAAAATTTAAATACCCAACATCGTTTATTAGTTTTAGATTTTAAGATTAAGAGTTGTAAAATAAAAAATACTAGGACTCATCATTGCAGAATTAGATGGAGAAACTTAAAAGATACAAATAAAATTAATTTTATGAGTAAAATTCAAGATTTCAAAATTTGGGATATTCATGAAGAAGCAAATGTGATGTGGGATAAAGTAACAAACGCTATTAAACATGTAGCAAAAGATGTTCTTGGAGAATCAAAGGGAAAAATATTTACAAATAAAAATAGTTGGTGGTGGAATAATAATGTGCAAGAAAAGATAAAATATAACGAGTTATGTTATAAAAATTGGTTTAAATGTAAAAGCTTAGAGAATTGGAGAAAATATCAAACGNCCCGCAGGAAATCTAAAAGAACAATCTGTGATGTTAAAAATTCTGCTTTTAATGATCTTTATAATATATTAGATACTAAGGAGGGTGAAAAATATATGTATAAANATGAGCTCAAAGCATGGGTCAATTAAGCTTGGATTTGGTTTTAAATGATCCTAGATATGATGAATTTGAGTTTAGAATTGAAATTGGGGAAGATTGGGGTCAAATTGATGGGCATGTGGGGTGAATTTAGAGAAATTGAGCCTTTAAAGGCAATTTGTGGTTTTGGTCAAAATGGTCAAATTGATCAAATTGGGTTCAATTGAAGGATCCAAATTGGTTTTGGGGACATTTGAGATGATTTTGGAGGTTTTGGGAAAGTTTGGACCACCAAGGGCATTTTTGTAATTTTGGCAAATTTGAGAGTATTTTGATCATTTTGGAAACTTTGGGTGGTTTTGGGGAATTTGAGTAGTTTCAAATGGTTTGAGATGATTTTTGAATAAATTTGGGTATTTTTGGTGAAATTGGGAATTTTGGTCGAATTTTGGGTTTGGGGGTGTTTAGGTAATTTGGGTAAATTTGGAGATGGGGGCACTGAATACGAATTTAAACTCTTTTTGGTATTTTTAATGTTTGAAAATGACATAAAAACTTAATAAAAATAACTTGAGTTTATGTAAAAGAAAAGCACTGAATACGAAATATTTTTCTCCTTATCATGAATCAGTAATAAGTATAATAGGAGGCATGTGTGAGCCTCCTCCGAAAGCTGAAGTAGATGATAATGAAGAGGATGAAGAGTCCAAGGGAGTTCGTGATCGTGAAGCTCACTCTGGACGAAATGATCATGAAATTCACAGGCGACGAGGAGGGCGTGGCTTCGACCATCACCCTCGTGATGAAGTAACGAAGAGCATGAAGGTTGATATTCCATACTTTCTCGGAAAATTGGACCCCAATGCTTTTGAGGATTGGTTGACAGCTATCGAAGATTATTTTGATTGGTTCTCAGTTTTCGAAGATAGAAAGATGTGTTATGTCCGTATGAAATTAAAAGGACATGTACGAGCTTGGTGGAGTAGCGTAGAAGAACAACTATGTCGTACTCAACGAGCATCGATGTCCAATTGGGAAGAAATGAAGGAACTGCTAAAGGAGAAATATTTACCTATTGACTACAAGCAAATGATGTTTGAAGAGATGCTGCAACTAAGGCAAGGAATATTGACTGTCGAATCAATACACAAACTGTTTCCATGAATTAACTGTCCGCGGCAAGGTGGTGGAAAACGAACAACAAACTCTAGCTCGATATGGCACGAGGTTACGTATTGAGTTGCGAAAAGAGACGCTAACAGCACGGCTCTTAAATGTTGATGAAGCTTACCAATTGGCTTTACGTGTTGAAAACTAATTTGGATTATCCAATGGAAGACGCATGTCATTTACGAATCCCACACAAGAACATGCATCAACACAGCAATACCAGAAACCATCTCTACTCGCCGACCAAGATAGAAGGCCGTGTTGGGTGAACAAAGTGGAAAGTTCAAACTTTTGAGCGAAGGGCCACAATGCTATAAATGCAAGGGGTTTGGACATTTTGTTGTAGTATGTCCCACGAAAGAAAAAAAAATTGGCCTTTGTGTGTGAAAAAGAACTTTGGTTGATGGACACCTTGGATGGAGAAGAAGATATAGAATACGAAGCAAGCGACGGCGATGATGTAGAGCACTTGAGAGCAACTGATTTACCCAGTTGTGTGATTCACTGAGTTTTGACGAGTACTAAGAAAAATATCCAAGGTGTTGATCTTGATTGGAGGCGCACCAACATTTTCCATACCCGAATGGAACATGGTGGTCGGGCGCTAAATATACTAATTGACAACGGGAGTGAAATGAATGTAATTTCCAGTGACACGGTGGAACGCTTGGGTTTGAAGACTGAAAAACACTCCGCCCCTTATCCAGTAAGTTGGGTTACTGAAGTTAACCCCATTTTATTTATGCATCGTTGCTTAGTGAGGTTCACAATGGGAAAAAGTTATTCGGACGAGGCCTGGTGTGATGTGGTTCCCATGACCGTTTGTCATTTGCTATTGGGTCGACCCTGGCTCTATGACAGAAAGGTGGTGTAAGACGGGCATGCCAATTCCTACTCCTTTAATTTTAATGACAAGAAATTTGGTTTAGATTCTTTGCAAATCTCTAAATTTGAAGCACAACCGAAGCAAGAAAAAGTAGAAATTGTTCCAGTGCTAACCATCCGGCAATTCACTCAAGCTATAAAAGAAGAACAGCTAGTGTTGTTAGTAATGAACCAAGAGGCTAAACAAAATGACGGTATTCTCCTCAACGAATTTACGAAGATATTAAAGAAGTTTCAAAACATTATAGCCAAAGAGATGCCAAGATAACTACCACCAATGTGAGAGGTACAATCAGTGCCAGCAACCACAGACATACCGGCTCAACAAGACACAGTTAGTCATGTCCCTAAAAATATAGGCCCACGGGATGAAATTGCATCCATACTTGATCATCAGTTTCTTACTACTCAGAGTGAAGGATATTACAAGTTCTTAGTTCACTGGAAGACTCGTCCAAATTTAGACTCTGTCAAATTGCAAGCATTAGAACTCCAGTGTTTAAACCCACATATTTTTACTATGTACCTTCAACAAACTTGTTGGAGTCAAGTTCTTCGGGAGAACTGGCAATTGATGCAAATCCGGAAGAAAATATGGAGGCAGATATCAACGCAAAAGCAAACCCGGAATGGTGATAATTTAATTCCATAATCCATGCAATAACAAAGAAGTTTTGGAAAGTTCGCGTTTTTGGAAGCTAATTAATTAGATTCTATATTTTATTATGTTAAGTTTATTGCTTTCGTAATTTGAATTCCTAGTTATTGCTTTCCCAATTTGATGGGAAAATAATATTTAATTCCTAGCTATTGCTTTCCCAGTTTGATGGGAAAATAATATTTATTGTTTTCTTTCCTAGTTATTACTTTCCCAGTTAAGATAGGAAGACATTAATGTAATTTGCCATTTAATGGGGTAAAGAGAAAAAAGAAGTCTCTTCTTTGGTTGCCAATTCATTTTTCTTTCAATTATCGTTGGTGAGTCTTCCAACACCGTAGAGTGATTCCACATTAGTCATCTCCTAAGCTCAATGAGATATTGAACATGAGGGAACGACATCACTAAGTCCACCAAGCGATCTCGTCAACAATCAGGTGATTTACCAATATTTAAATCTAAACAGTCCATTACGAATGATCGAGTAGAAGTTGTTGAGTGAAGACGTCCAAATACGGGAAACCAAAAGCTGGTTACCTAGAAAACGACACTCCCATGAGTCGTTCGACGACTTTGTCATCTCACTTAAGACCACATCGAAAAACTTCAGATTGTTGTTGTTGTAAGATCTATAGATAAACCAGTTGTTGTGGTATATATAAAAATCAAACAGGAGAACGATCGACAAAATGAAAAAATAAAACGAGAAAATTCACACCAGAAAATAGTAACACAGCATAGCACAGATTTATGTAGTTCGACAAATTATCTACGTCTACGGAGTTGCAGAGAATTTTACTACTTGAGAAATTTAAACCAGTCGATCACCTCGACTTACAAGAGGAATCTCTCACTTCGTTGTTCTTTCTTCTTCTCTCTCTATACCGAGATACACCGAGATACACCGAAGAAGATAAACTTATAAGGAAAATAAACTCAATTTTCTCTTCTGCTACAAGCCACCAAGAAGAAGTCAAGGGAGGACAATCTTCTTCTTCTTTCTTCACCGCAAAGAACTACTTCTTGCACATTCTTTCCTCTATCCCGAGGAAACTTTCCTCTACCCCGAGGAAACCAAAGAAGAACATCGTGGCTTCTCTAATTGAAGGAGGGTCGTGCGATACCTTTTATCACGAACAGGAGGGAGCGAAGGGATGCTTCGCTTCACAGCAGAGAAAGGCGGGAACGGTTCGCGAAACCTTAATGTCGCAGTCGCGACCTTTCGCGATCAGGAGAGTCGTTTCGCGAAACATAGGAGGCGGGATCCTGTAGAGGGAGGCGGAAGCAGGAGAAATTGGAGCAGGAGCGGGAACTATCGAGCTCCAACATAACAAGTCTCTCACTTGGAAACTGATACACATGCTATAATTTTTTCTTCCTCGAACTGATATCCTCCACTAGTTGCATCGTCTTTTTCTTCAACATGAATCCTCCACCTCTATAACTCAAAGTTCTATCTTCACTCCAGAAGACCAATTGAAGTTGTACTCAACTTCAGTTTTTCAAAAGTTAGCAGGGTCCAAATAGCCTTGCACCTTCAAGTTATTTCTTGGATTACTCTTGTCTTTTCTTGCAACGCCCACTGCATTGGCAATATCTTGCCTCTGCTGAAAAACTTTTTCAACAAGTCTAGCCCTATACCTCTTACTGTCATCAAGTTTTGTCTTCATCTGGTACACCCACTGTCGGCACTATTTTTGGTGTGGGGTTTGCCCGTAAGAAGCTGTCGGTCATCGAAATTGAAGTCGTTGCCCGCTTCGGAAGGACATTAAAAAAATTTAATTTTGAAAAAGATGAAGTCAAACTGACCCCATAATNTCGAAATGTTACAATTGGTTTCCTAATCACTTGGGAACAATTAAAATATTCTTCTTAACTTTCTAAAAAAAATTATAAATTTTTAAAAGCTTAAAAATGATTTTTTTACAATGTTACACTAAGATAATCACAACAAATAAAGTATAAATTCTAAAAAAATAAAAATTTGTTTCTTTGGATTTCTTAGACTCAGAGACTTTTAATAAAAATATAAAAATTAATTTTCAACATAAATGATATTTTATATTTAATTAATACTCAAAATCATTAAATAAACCTAATAATTAACATAGAACTCCAAAAATCATTCCAATTGGTCCTAGTGGTCCTTTGTTCTAGGTGAGACTCCAATAATTTTTTCCTAAGAACATATAATTTGTTTTGATTGATTAAATAAATTAACTTTGAAAAATCCCTATTTTTGAATAAAATAATTCTTTAAATTAAATCAAATTTTGAACACTCTCCTCTGATATTTTATTTGACCCATGATTGGGGTACTATAAATATTTCCAAGTCATTTGAGTTCTTTTTAATATGGTATGAAGTGGGGAACCCTAAGGGCAAAATGGTAATTTTAAATTTTTTACGCCTTAATTGAATTTTTGGATTGATTAAAGGGTAAATGGGTAACTTTGATCATAATAAACTGTTTTGGATGATTGAAACAAAAGGGATTAAATGGTAGAAACCAATACCTCATTTCTCTACAATAAGGCCATAATTGTAATTTTCCCCAATTGTCATAATTCTGGAGTTAATTAATTTAAGTGATCCTTAGGTGAGGGGTAAGAATTTGGAAGAAGATAATTCACTGACTTCATACCCCTGGTTAATGTTTGAATGATATTATGATCATTAGTAAGGATTAAAAATACCATATGATTTAATATCCTTAAAAGTCCTGAATTTATTCTCACATAAGTCTTAAGGGCTTAATAGGAAATATAACTAATTGTGAACATTTTGCAGACACTATAAGCCCAGCTTTAATTGTGGGCATGGAATTCTTAATCACCTAATCTTACCCTCAAGGGTACCCATTTTTATAACTTTTAAGTGAAACATTAAATGATCAATTAAGTATTGCTCTCATGAGACAATTAAAACATCAAGTTTAATGAGAATAGGGTATTTTAATCAGTCAAACCAAAAATTTAACTCGGTATGATTATCTAAACTATATAATAAGTTTGAATGAAGTCGGGATGTTTCAAAAGTATTTAATGGTTGCTTTGGGGGTCATGCTCCGAACACCTTTACGGCCTTTTAAATGTTTTGAAGGACTAATAAACCTATTATACTTTGTTCAAGAAAATTCATCCCTTAAAACTTCTATGGAGCCGTCAGGTAGCAACACAAAACTTTCCTTATTTTCCTTTCCTGCAATTCTATTTTTGTAAAATTATATATACATGTTGCAAAAGCTAATCTTTCAGTGGGAGCAGGGAGAAGATGACTGGTACGCTTTTACAGTTTTATTTAATTTCTCTCATTTTACTTACTGTAATTTACTCTTGCTTTAAAAATTATACATGCTTGGTTGTAAACCTCACTTTATCTGCAAAATAAAAACCAACCAACACTTTTTCAAAATTAAATAAGATTTTTAAAATGAAAACAAAAATAACAATTTCATAACACGTTCCTTTGAGTTTACGTGAGTCCCTCGGATTAGGTAACCCACAGTAGCTAAAGAGATCTCCCTTGTCTAATAAACCTAACAACTCATTTAAGCTAAGTAAATTAAAAAAAAATAGTGATACTAGAATGAGGGAACTGTGGGATCCTAATGTTGTCGCTCTAACCAACTTTAACACCCCCTATAATGATTGAACTGAAACTTTTCATTTAAACCTTTAATCCTTAGACTTTAGGAATACTTCATCGACGAGGAGCATGGAGCTTGGGACGTGGGGAGCATGACAATAATGCGCACAAGAACATTTTCGAGAGAGCAAACAAATCTGCAACAAAACGAGGATTTACAACAGCAATCTCCTTCCTTAGAATTAAACAACAAGCCATAGGACTTCGACGTTGTCCACCTAGTGCGGCATAAATCTTCACCTTTACTTTTGGCCTTTGCACACTTATGTTGTGCAATTTAAGCCCTAACTCATTTTAAGATTCCGAAGTTGTTGTTCGTCGCGACCTAAATTCTCTTGTCTTCCAGGCTATTGTGTGATTGTGTCTGTCGGCACTATTTTTGGTGTGGGGTTTGCCCGTAAGAAGCTGTCGGTCATCAGAATTAAAATCCCGTTGCCATATAAAAGTTTTAGTTTTGAAAAAGATGAAGTCAAACTGACCCCATAATTTTCATAGTTTAGATGAAAGATGTTTACCTCAAATCCTGTATCTATCCCGAAGGATGAATGTAGGAATTGAGGGTGAGGTTTGATCAAATAAACTAGAGAAAGTTATGACATGAAGGATGAATGTAGGAATTGAGGGTGAGGCTCGATCTACCTCAAATCATGTATCTATCCCGAAGGATGAACACAAGAATTGAAAGTGAGGCTCGATCAAATCTCAAATCATGTATCTATCCCGAAGGATGAACACAAGAATTGAGCGTGAGGCTCGATCAAATAAACTAGAGAAAGTTATGACATTTTGAAAAAAGATGAAGTCAAACTGACCCCATAATTTTCATAGTTTAAATGAAAGAGCGCTTTACCTTCGTGTATCTATCCCAAAGGATGAACACAAGAATTGAGGGTGAGGCTCGATCAAATAAACTAGACCTGCATCTATCCCAAAGGATGAACACAAGAATTGAGGGTGAGGCTTGATCAAATAAACTAGAGAAAGTTANTATACTATTCCGCTGCAAGGTTAACTCATTCATTAAATCTTGAAGGCTAAGGGAACTAGAAGAAGGAAGGTCATAACTAGTAGAGGGGATATCTCTACTAGTAGAAGGTTCTTTACTCCTACTCCAGATCTCCATCCTTCAGGGGATTCAAACGTCTTTAAATTAGCTTTAGTAATGGGTTTCATAGGTTAAACCCATTCTTCATCATCTCCAGCTTCAACTCCAGAAAGTTGGCAATGTGCATAAATGAGGCCAGGATGGCCCAAACCTCCACTTGATTCACTCCTTGTCGTGGTCAAAATATTCTTATAAATAATTCTCCCCACAATTATAGTCCAATTGTTCTGAATATAGAAATTCAAAATAACTCTATCTCTTGTTACCTCACTATGGTGATAGGTATGTAGCAAAGTAGAGGAAATAAAATAGTGTCACGCTTTAGATCTGGCATTCAACATGGAAGCTAAAACATTTACCTGTTCTCGCTGCTTTATCTTCCATTTCCCTTTCCCATCAGTAAGAAAGTTAATGACATCATTCAACAGGCCTTCCATTGTACTGAAGGTTTCATAATTGCAAATATAGGAGTTTGGGACTTCATAAAATGAGTTAATGCAAACGGCACTAAACTCAACAGAAAACCCTCTTACTCGAACGGTTCAATCCTAAGAATAGAACGCATTGGCATATAATTCTTTCACAACATTCACAACAGCTTTGTTGGTGGCATAACAGAAATTTTCCAACCTCCGTTCGGTAATAACTTGTTCAACTTCTCCTCCTGGACTCTCAAAAACATAATCTTGTATACATTTATTCCCTTGAAATATTGAAGTAAATCTTGACTGAGCCTTCGTATTGATGAGGCAAGACTCATCAAACTCAAGTTGCCTCTTTTGTCGCGGAGCCATTTCAATCTAATCAAAATTATAAAAAAAATTCCAAAATACACTTCAAATACTCAAATAATGGCTTCCAAGAGTGACTCTAAGAGTTCAAATCTAAATTACCTGAATTTCTTCCAAATATTTTATCCATATTTTCAATTTTTTTTTTTCGATCTCCTCAATGTGGAAGAAATTCAAGGTGAAAATCAAATATTTTTAGTTTAGAGTGAAGCTCTTACCGAGAGATGATAAAATTCGGTGTCTAAACACTTTGAAATAGCCCCAAATCCAAGGTCTTCAAGCCCTAGATGGAAATTTTCATTTTTTAAGAGGAAGGGGATGATGAATAGTGGCAGTTGACTGGTCAAAATCACGGTTAAAAGTGTTTTTTCTATATCTCGCCGTTGGCGGGGTCTTCAGCACCATCGACGAGCTCTATTGAATTAAAAAGCCTAAGTCTCGGGGAAAATCTACCGTCGACGACGTCAATGGTGCTGTCGGCGTGTCGGCACTATTTTTGGTGTGGGTTTTGCCCATAAGAAGTTGTCGGTCATCGGAATTGAAATCCCGTTGCCCGCTTCGGAAGGACGTTTTTAAAAANGAACTTGTAGTGTTTCAAGAGTGTTCAATTTTTATTCACTTTTCTAATCTTGATTTAACCAAATTTGATTTAACTTAAGTCACCACCAACACCTTAAGATCCCGATGGATGTCTTAGTCATTTCGAAAGAGATTAAATTTTAAGTGATAATAATTCATCATCAAAAAATTTGAATGTCACTTGAACACCAGATAGGGTTATTAAATTAGTGAGTTATTAACAGCCAAAACTATACTTCTAAGTCTAGGATCATTCAATTTGGTAGACTTCCAAATTTTAATAATCTAGGAAATTTCAAATTTATCCTTTAATTGGAAAACGTGAGATTGATTTCTACAAATTACTCCCTTGTGTTTCAATCATCCAAATAAGTTAATTAATATCAAATGTTGCCCATTTCTTTTTCTTGAATTAAGCCTAAGTGTTAATTAAGGCCAAATTTCCAAAATTAAACTTTTGCCCCTATGGCTCTATCACTACATAATTCATCAAACTTAATTCAAATGACTTTGAAATTTTCATCCTAGCTTACTCGTGTGTCAATTGTGATATCAAAGGAGAAAATGTGATTTTCAAAATTTAATTTAATTTATATATTTATTTTCATGCAAAAATAGGATTTTTTAGAGAAAATCCACAACTTGACTATGGAAAAGCCTAATCCATTGAAATTTTTACTGTAGGTAGACTTAGACAAGAGAAACACTTGGACCAAATTTCATGATTTTTTGAGTTCTATTTGAATTATTAAAATTATTTAAGTTCTGGAGCATTAATTAATTATAAAATATTTTTATCGTGAAAAATTAAGTTTTATAATTTTATTAAATCTCCGTGAGGTCAAGTAACCCAGAGAAATAAATTTTACATTTTTTTATTTTTCATTAAATTATTAGAATTTTTTAGGTGAAAGATTAAGAAAAAATCATTTTTACCCTTTAAAGAATATTTTAAGCTTTAAAATTCAATATCCTCACTTAGAAAATTAAGAAAAATATTCCAATTGTTCCTAAGTGCTTAAGAAGCAATTGATAACTTTCCCATGAATTTTATCGATTTTGTGATTTTTATTAATTTTTAATTATTTAAATATTAAAATAGGCTTAAAAAATGAAAATTTTAATTTATTTACAAATTTATTTTTAAAAAATTCCTCTGATTAAATAAAGCTCCCAAAACTAATTCTTATGATTTTTTTAGTTTTATTTTAATTATTAAAAATCATTTTAATGTCAAAATGACATTTAACTTAAAAAAATCAATTTGAGTTATCAAATGAGGTCCACATATTTTGAAAATTTTATGGGGAGTTCTCTGAACTTTAAATCACAGTGGAGAATCTAAATCAAGTCATTTAGATGATTTTTGTTTGTAAATTAGTTTTCTTTGTGTTTTAGGGTTTTGTGAGAGTTTAGTGTGTTCTTAATGACTTAGCTCATGAAAAATTTTCCAAAGGGTTCTCTGGTTGCAATAAACCTTCCAAAATTTTCTTGGATTTTTCTAAGCAATATGAAAATTATTATGATTAATTTATGAAAATAAAAGATACAAACTTGAAAATTATGGATTTATGTCTAGAGTTCTTCTCTGACTTTGGAAAAATCAAAGAATATCCCCCATGCAGAGGTAACAACATCCAAAAATATCAAGCCATGGTGAAATGTCTACATGCATGGAGAGTTAAAATACTCTAATCAGCATTTAATTAATAAAAAATAAAAAATTCATCAAATAAACTTTAGACCATTTCCACATTGTTCTCCCCTGTTCAGCACTAGGATATTTTTATTTTATTTTTATGATTTTTCTTCACCAAGATAAGGATTGTTGAAGTTAAGGATCATTTTTTGAATTATTTTAATCCCTATTTTTCTAATTAAACACGCGGCGCCGCGTCATCCTTGACGTCTCTGAAGCTCCACACGACATCTTCTGGTTCGGCGCAGCCATCTGAGTCAGCCCACGCTTCATGGACCACGCTCCCATCCGGCACAATTAGAGCTTATTTGGCCTCTAGGTTTGAATTGGGTTGAATTTGTGGGTGGTGGCTCAATGTTTGGCCATTTTCCGGCCATTGAGGTAGTTGGCTGGTCAGGGAGTGGTCACCTCTTAGCTCAGGAAGGTCAGGGGATGGCTAATGATGGTTAACTCCCTATGAAAATCAATGATGGATGAGATTTTGTGCAAGTGATTATGCTATTGAGGCTGTGTTAGGACAAAGGCACAACAAAGTTTTTAAAGTGATATATTATGATAGTAAAACTCTAAATGATACTCAAATTAACTACACTACTACTGAAAGAGAGTAACTTTCTATTGTTTAGGCCTTTGATAAATTTATTCCTTACTTAATTGGAACTAAATGTATAGTGCATAGAGATCATTTTGCTATTAAATACTTGATGCAAAAGAAGGATGCTAAACCAAGATTAATTAGATGGTACTTCTATTCCAAGAGTTTAAATTTATCACAGTTGATAGAAAGGGAAATGATAATCAAATAGATGATCATTTGTCTAGAATAGAAATAGAAATATTAACTAATTTTGTAAATGAAATTTTAAATAATTTCCCTCATGAACAATTATATAGTATTGATGAAATGATTGTACCGTGGTATGCAGATATAGTAAATTATCTTGTAAGTGATATTTTACCACCTGATAAAAAATCCACAATTAAAGAAATTTACACATGATTCAAAATTCTATTTTTGGGATGACTCATAAATATATAAACAATGCAAAGATATAATTATTAGAAGGTGTGTGCCTTATGAGGAAAGTCAACAGATAAATGAAAGATGTTATGATTCCAAATTTAGAGGACATATTGGAATGAATAAAACTGCATATAAGATTTTGCAAGCTGGATTTTATCGGCCTACTCTTTTTAAAGATGTTAATGAATATATTAAAACGTACGATCGATGCCAACGAGTAGGAAATATTTTTAGATGAAATGAAATGCCTCTAAATTAGACATTAGAAGTTGAAATTTTTGATGTGTGGGGATTAGATTTTATGGGACCATTTATGCTTTTATTTCAGAATTTATATATATTGCTTGCTGTTGATTATATGTCCAAATGGATTGAAGTTATTGCTGTACCTAGATGTGATACTCAGAGTGTTTCTAAATTTTTAATTAGAAATATATTTACAAGATATGGAATGTCGAGAGTAATTATTACTGATGGAGGATCTCATTTTAGAATTAAGAGAATTGAAAAATTGATTAAGAAATATGATATTACGCATAGATTCTATGCTACTTATCATCCTCAAACTAGTGGTCTAGTAGAAATATCAAATCGTAAAATTAAACGAATTTTAGAAAAAACTATAAATCCTTATAAATTGGATTGGTCTGTTAGATGAGATACTACATTATGGGCATACATAACTACTTATAAGACTCCCATAGGAATGTCCCCATATAGACTTATTTTTGAAAAAAAAAAAAACATGCCACTTACTAATAGATATGGAGCATAAACCATTTTGGGTTATTAAGGAATTTGATTTTAATTTAAGAGGATGCTGGTGAGAAAATATTATTATAACTCAATGAACTTGAGGAGATTAGAAATGAAGCATATTATAATGCAAAAATCTATAAATGGGAAAAAAAATATGGCATGATCGGAATATTCTTCAAAAGAAGTTTGAACTTATACAATAAGTTTTATTTTATAATACAAGATTGAGAATATTTCTAGGAAAACAGAAATCTAGATGGTTAGGACCATTTAAAGTGATTAAAGTTTATCATGACGGATCTGTTGTTGTTAAAGATTATAAGACTAGAAAGATATTTAAAGTTAATGGACATCGATTGAAACATTATTATGAAGGGCACATACCATAATTTAAATAGATTTTAAGGTTAAGTCAACCCAACTAATCAAATGGTATGTTGGGTTGAAGACGTTAAACCAAGCTCTTTATGAGAGACAACCTATATATAAATATATATATCTATATATTCCTATTTTGTTTAATAAGTGTTATATATTAATATATAATAATCCTACACAATTTTATATATTATAAATTAAGAAAAATATTGGTATTAGATAAAAATTTGGAATCAAATTAATCAAAAATATTACGTCGCATTTTTTTGCCACTAGCGTCGACGACACCCGCGTAAACGGACCAAAGCGCTGACAGCACCATCGGGAGCGCCGACGGAGCTGAGAGAAGTTTAGTGGTTTTTGGCGGATTTTGATGGACTTTTCTGGGATTTTGCTTTGTAATAACCATCAGGAGGTGTTTTTAAAGTCCTAAAAACTTTCTTGGATGACCAGAAACTTCCTATTTTTGAATTCCATGCCTCCAATTCTAGAAATACTTACAAGTATGGAGTTTTCAATAGAAGAAAGTTTATCAGTTTTGACGCGCAAATATTCTTATACAAAGTTATTGCAAAGAAGAGGCTATCAAGGAGGGAGACTTTGTCAATCACAGATTGATTAATCCAAGTTCTCCGATTGATAAAATCATTGTACAAAGGAGATGGGAAGTTCTGTTCTACACTACGGCTGCAATTGTTGTAGCAGTAGTAAAGGAATTCTATGCAAACTTACATGAAATTACCCAAGGAGTTGTCTTCATACAAGGTTAGGCCGTACCATTTACTCCTGCGTGAATCAGTGTGTTGTATATGATAGAAAACATTCTAATATGTCATTATACAAATTTTATTCCAATGAGAGATTTGATGCAAGATGTCTATAATTTTCTGAAAGATGAAAGTGATATTTGGGAAATGCAAGATGAAAGATATGTTAGTTTCTCTGCTTCATTACTTAATCCAATATCAAAGCAGTGGCATTTCTTCATTTCTGCAAAATTACTCCCTACCATAAAAATTAGTAGAGTCACCAAAGAAAGTGTTATTTTGAATTATTGCATTCAGATGGAAAAACCCATTGATATAGGATCTATCATATTTAAATCTGTTAAGGGTATTATTATGAATGGACCAATTTATAGACTTGGCCATCCTTCCACAACTTTCTTACTTTGCAGCCAATCGCAAGTTTCATATGAAACTTGGGAAAAAGACTTATTACCTTGAGAGCCCATGATTCCTATTGATGATAATTATGTTGGGAATGAGAATAAAGCATTAGATACTATCTTAGATAACTCATCACATACATTAACCCCATTAATGCCACCAACAATTGAAAGTTCACTTATTGTGGAAAAGAAATTAAAGAAAATTGAAAGAACACTTCAGAGTATTATGAATGCAATGGGAGATCTTAAGTACCTTTTTGATCACCTAGAGTGGAGGATGAAAGAAAATTTTGATCATACTAGAACATTTGAAGTAGGATTAGTGCGAATGTTTAAAGAAAAATGATGGATCGAAGAAAATTCGACTGATCAGTTCCTGTACCGACCCTTCTACACTTTATATGTTCATTACCAGTTGATGGGAGACATTAGAAGAGGATAAAGCACTAAAGATGAGGCATAATAGTTAAAGAATTTGGACTCTCTCTACTCGTTTAAAATACTTATGTACTTAATGTGATTGTGTGGATTTGATTTAGTTTGCTTTGCTTTAGAATTTTGAACTTTGAATATGTGCACAGTTTTGTGTCAGCGTTTAGTGTCATGGCTTGATTTTGACATAAATTTATAATTTAGTTTGCTTAGTATGTGTGAAAGTGTGATTAGAAAAATGTGTTTGTAAAGTGTATTTTCATATATAAAAGTTAGTTTATTGTTGTTTGTGAAAATGATTGTTTGTGAAAATATTTTTTTGTGAACTATTACTAGATAAAAATTTGTGTTTAAAAATACTAATAAAACTTTGGGGACAATTGAAAGGAAATTTAAAATTGAAAAAATTGAAAAAGGAATTTTTAGACCTTCAGCGCCGACCACGCTAGCATGGGTGTTGACAGAGCCCTGGACTCGAGAACTGCCTTTACCCTTTAAAATTCATGATTTTCATTGTAAACCTCCATTTTTAACCTTTAAGTCACCTTCAACCTTCGATTTCTGCACCTAGGTCTTGAATTTGCTTGGATTTGAGGTGATTTTAAGGTAAAGGAACTTTGCATTTCATTTTCTTTAGGTAAGAGCTACCCTTTGAGTTAAAAAATTTTAATTTTCATCAAGGATTTATCTCACATTGCTTAGATCCAAAAATTTTTGAATTTTTTTAAGAGATTTTGAGAAAATCCGTGTGTGAAGAACTCTTACTTAGTAGATTTAAGTTTAAAGCTTTTTACATTGTGATTTTTGGCATTTTTAGAATTTATTCAATTTTTTTTAAATTTTCTCTAGATTTCCCATGGTACCAAGAATGTGCAAAGGAAAAAGAAAACTAGATTACGATGAGCAAAAATTTGTTAGCTTCATGGCTAGTTCTCGATTCAATACTCTATTTGAAAATAAAAAAGTGATTATGGATCGTGGTTTTAAAAATTCGGGAGGAGAAGTCGAGCGACTGATCAATGCTCGATAGTGGGAAAATTTCTGTTATTTTACTGGTGATGCGATTATTGGTGTAGTGTTTGAATTCTATGCCAATTTTACTGAAGCTTCTGATGATTTTGTTTTTGTTCGTTGAAAAATGGGAGAGTTTTTTCCAAGTAAAATTAATGAGTTTTATCAGTTGGAAGATGTTTACCGTTGCCACTATAAATCATTTTCTGCTACTAATGAGGCCTTATATGAGATTATTTCTTTTCTTACTGATCAAAGAGGGACTTGGAAACTCAAAAATTGTGTTAAAGTAAACTTTCCTCTTTCTATGCTTAATATAGTATCTAAAGCCTGACACTACTTTATTTCTAGAAGAATGATTCTGACAAATCATCATAGTGAAGTGACCAAGGATAAAGCCATCTTAAAATTCTGTATTAAGTAGGTGATGAGGAGAAATGTGGGCTCTATTATCTATATGAACACTAGATTTATTTCTTTGGGAGAGACCACTGGTGGTTTGGCACACCCTGCACTTATTTTTACACTATGTCAACAAGCAGGAGTTGATTTTAGACCTGTGGAAGAGAAGATTGAGCCTCTAAGACATATTGGGCAAACCAATATAAATACATATGAATCTCATGTTGATTGGAGATCAGGGAGTAAGACTAGAAATATTCCTTCTACTTTGACGTACCCCTGCTTCTAGTGACCCTACTCTTTGAGAACTTTTAGACCATATGATGATCCAGCAGGGAGATATCTTAAGAATGGATTATAGGTTGCAGAACATGGATGTCAGAAATTCTCAAATTGATGATTTGATATGACAAAAGTTCGAATATGATGCTGCTTATGACGATGCATTGGTGAGATACTGAAAGGGTGATCATTCAATTCAGTTTCCTACTCACCCTGTATTTACTCCATATCAACAGCATAATCTAAATGTAGATAAAGAAGATGATGATGATTGGTGATATGATTTGTTTTAGTTATATTTTATTGTACTTTGTTATTGTGTTGTTTGTTTTTATTTTATATATATTGTTGAGACGGTTTGTTAGATTAAGAGACTTTATTTTTTAGTTATGTTGTTAGTTTCAATATTTTTTTAAATGTGGTGTAATTAACTCTTTCTCAGCAGATTTTATATGTATTATGTGCAATATAAATTTTTAAGTCTTTTATCCTTTTATATTAGCACCTGCAAATAAAATTTCAAAATCAGAACCTTCAACAGGTATGTCTTTTTATTATGTATTTAATGTTTTCTTTCACCCATTATTTTTCAGTTCTTCATGCTAAATCTTTTAAGAATTTAAGTTTGGGGGGGAAAGAAAAAATTCCTTTTTAAAGAAAGAAACTTAATTTTATTTGTCTTCACTTAACTATATTTGCAAAATTTTAAATTTAACATAATCTTTGGTATTAGGGGTTAACTTTAGATAACTATATTTATGTTTCTAAATATATAGTAAACTTAAGTAATAATTTTCAATAAGAAAAGTTAATTTTAAAGATTAAGATATTTGGTATAAAAGAAAAAGACTATATTTTTCTATTTTAAGTAAAGAAAATTGTATTTTTGAATTATAAAAAATCTTAAAGGTTCATGTAAGAAGAAAAGAATTAGAATTTATGAAATCTTTAAGCTAATATAAATTTGTTAAGTGAAGAAATGTGACAAGTTTTTGACTTTAAGAAGAGGAAGTGAAGTTCAAAATTATTAAAGACTATCCAGATATAGTAATCCTCACATATAAAAAAAAAAGAAAAGAAAATAAAAAAAAGAAAAAAAAAGAAGAGAAGAAAAATAAAAGAAAAGATGTGGGGAGAAGCTTGAGAAGATGCCTAATTAAAAATTGGCTTCACTTGAATCAATTTAAAAAAGAAAGCTTGCAACATTTTCCAAACTATTATTTGAGTAATAATTTATTTACTAGTAAAGTTCTACAAAGTTCTTTTTCATATGAATACTTTAAGTGACTTTAATTAATAATTTGCAATTTTTCTTGAAAAGAATAGAGAAACAGATATCTTGGACTTGATTGCTAAATATTCTTATACCTTTAATAGTAATTGAAGTTGTTTTGAATTATTCTTAAGTAATGTTATTGTATTTAGTGGACTAGGATATAAAAATCTAGAAGTTGTCATATTTTTACATAGTAGAGAAGTTACTTAAGGACAAGTAACATGTAAGTTTGGGCGATTTTGATACACAAAAAATATATGCATTTTTAAACCCATTGTCGACACTATTTTTAGTGTGGGTTTGGCCGTAAGAAGCCTTCGGTCATCGGATTTGAAATCCCATTGCCCGCTTCGGAAGGACGTTTTTTTTTTTTTAAATTTAGTCTTAAAAAAGATGAAGTCAAACTGACCCCATAATTTTCATAGTTTAGATGAAAGAGCGCTTTACTTCAAATCCTGTATCTATCCCGAAGGATTAACACAAGAATTTAGGGTGAGGCTCGATCAAATAAACTAAAGAAAGTTATGACATCCGTTTTGGTCTGCGAAACCAATGTATTGGTCGAAAAATTCCCCTATTTAATATAAGGAATTAAATAGGGTTTATATTATGCTGGGTTCGGGAAGAACTTCCTATAAGGGCAATCCCCTATAGTTAATTACATCATAGATAACTGAAGTTACCTAAGAATACTCTCGATAAAAATCAAGAAAAATTACCTTCAAGGAGTTCAAATGGTAAGGACATTTCAAAGATATCAGACTAAGAAGTATGAAGGGGAATTGGTTCAAATTTGGAACATTTTGTTTTGAAGTCAAAAGGAGGAAACATTAGAGGATGTCACGGATCCGAAGGAGAACTTCGGTGACCTCCCAAGCTATCCTATTATTTGGCTCGATTTAGGAGAAATCATTTAGATGTTTCATCCTGCAATTTTTTATTTTATTAGGATTTACATAATGTCACAGATTCGAAGGAAAACTTCGGTGACTTCCTAAGCTATCCTATTATTTGGTTTCAATTTAGGAGAAATCCTTTAGATGTTTCATCCATTAATTTTTTATTTATTAGGATTTACATTTGTGTGAAGCAATCAGCACAAATAACCTTGCATATGTGAGGATTTAGGTCATGACGAACGACAACCTCGAAATCCTAAGGCGAGTTAGGCTTAGATTGTACAACAGGATTGTACAAATGCCTAAAAGATGTGCTTGAGGATTTATGTTGCACTAGGAAAACAACCTTGATTTCTTATGGCTTTGTTGTTTAAAGCTAGGGAAGGGATGTATTAGTGTAGATCCTCTTGCTGTTGAAGATGGTCGGGCTCCCTACCATGTAAGCTTCAAGCTCCTTGTTGCAGCAGAGTTCAAGTTTTCTAGGTCATTCAGTTATAATGTCAAATCAGGTGACCCTATGGTTAAAGTTCTTTAAATTTTATTATGGGCATAAATTATAATATCAAATCAGGTGACCCTATGGTTAAAGTTCTTTAAATTTTATTATGGGCATATAAAGTTGATTAAAGCCAAGTGACCCTATGGTTAAAGTTCTTTAAATTTTATTATGGGCATATTAAAGTTGATTAAAGCGAGATAACCCTATGGTTAAAGTTCTTTAAATTTTTATTATGGGCATATTAAAGTTGATTAAAGCGACATCGGTCAAGATCTCATGGTTCCATCGTCCCGGCACCACTATTTTCTATTGGAATCACTTAGTCCGTGTCCCTATGGTTAAAGTTCTTTAAATTTTATTATGGGCATATTAAAGTTGATTAAAGCGACACCGCACTATGGTTAAAGTTCTTTAAATTTTTATTATGGGCATATTAAAGTTGATTATAGCGACACCGGCCAAGATCCCACGGTTCCATGTCCCGGCACCACTATTTTCTATTGGAATCACTTAGTCCAAATGAATTTACTAAACTCAACTTAATGAGTTCCATAAATTCATTTAGACCGTGGAAAACCTCGTTAGCAATCTTAGGTTACCTCCTCCGAGAGTTCCCGATCTTCTAATAGAGACGTTTTAATTTAGTTAAAGTTGTAGTTTTTGTGATGTTTGTGATTAAGTTTTGAGTTGTCTTATATTTTTGAAATGTTGTGCGGGTGATTTATGCAATTTTATATTTTCTATGTAGGTATATAAATACAAGCATAAATAAAAGTGCAGTAGGAAAGTACAAGAAAGACTGTAAAATGCTGTAAAATAAAACTGTACCTGACGAGTCTTCTCATTTCACCACCTGCAACTCAAAATGCATGTCAGAGCAGTTTATGTTTATAGAGCTGGAAAAGTAAATTTTTGAAAAACTTCCTAACTCTATGTTGTGTATTGAGGGTCCTTAAATTTTAAGGATAATATTATTAAGTAA
>JXCR01145905.1:186895-199554 GCA_002079205.1 Phalaenopsis hybrid cultivar
ATTCTTGTTTTTCTTTGCAGTATTTGATGCATTGGTGTAGAGACGACGGAACCATGTTGTTCTCATGAATCCAAGGTCGACCAAGTAGAGCGTTGAAAGAGGTCTGGGCGTCGATGATATGAAATTTTGCAGTTGTTGCTAGTTCTCCAACCTTCATAAGTAATGTAATTGATCCAAGGGCTCTTTCTCCTTTTTGGTTGAACCCTCTTATCATCATTTTGTCTGTTCTAAGCTCTTGGGCTTTGATGTCCAGATAAGCTAGTTTTCGTAGACTTATCAAGTTAAGGGATGCTCCAGGATCCACTAAAACTCTGGACAGCACAAATCTGCCGATGCTAACGGAGATATAGAGTGGTTTGTTGTGGTCGGCTGTACCGAATAGTAAATCTTTATCTGTGAAGGTTACTCTAGATTGTTCTCTCAACGGACAAACTTCATCTGAGGATGTGCTGGCCAATTGAGCTAAGCAAATCTCTGGATCAAGCAAAGCTGTAACTAGAGCTTCCCTCATCTACTTTGACAGGATCAGAGCATCATAGATGCTTAGTCAGGCCGGCAACTTCCTAAGATGTGCTAGCACGTTGTAATCTCCTTTATTTGTTCCTGTGGCTTTATCTTGATCATGTTGTTTTTCCACTGGTGGAGGTGGAGATAACTCTTCTTGAATTACAATTTATTTTGCCTTTATCCGTTGGAGCTGTTCTTTAAGGTAACAAGTTTTCGCTCCTTAAATTTATTTTTGTGGTTTCTTCTTGAGATGTTGCTGTTGAATCTTCTAATGTATCTTCTTTATCGAAAAGTTCCAAGTTGTTTATTAACGGCGTGCCATGACACTTGAGGATTGGTTCCTCACTTCCGGTACTGTCGTGAGAAGTATCGTCGAAGTCTTCTTTAATATTAAACGTATTAGACTCAAGTATGATTTGAGGATCATTTTGAGGATAGAGATTGATATTAGATTGGTTATTTACGTTATCACCAGAAACAGTAAAAACGTAGCCAACATTATTATTATTACATTCATCAGGTCCCGGAGGGACAAAAAGATAATCATACAAAGTCAAGCGTTCAAGGATTTTCTTTCCCGAATCCGAGACAACATATCTAGTAGAGGCAGCCCCTATCCTACCCCTAGTGCTATCAACAAAATTCTTCTTTTTCTTTATATTCTTTGATTTTGATGACGATGGTTCTTGTGATGAAGTTTTCATCTCTGATCTGATGGACTGAAGATTCTGATATGTAGTTTGTCTGGAAGCGTTCTGGATTTATTTTATCATTTTCTTGGAGGATTTGCTCCATGTTGTATCCCATCCATCTTTGGTAGATGAGGAAGATCCTTCTGATGATTCCTGTATATAATCCAAGACTTTCTTGAGCTTGTTCCAAGTTGAACTCCATCCGTCCTTTTTAGTGTATGGTCAAGTTGGGAACTTAGTTGATCCGAAATCACATTTATCGAACCTTTTTCAGGTTCTTTTAAATATTCTTTCGGGATAGATCTAAGTTGAACTCCATCCGCCCTCTTCGGTGTATGGATCAAGTTGGGAAATTGGCTCATCCGAAAAGAACCTTTTTCAGGTTCTTTTAAATACTCTTTCGGGATAGAGATATTCCCTTCTTTAATGTAAACCTTTTTTAGATTCTTTTAAATATTCTTTCGGGATAGAGATATTCCCTTCTTTAATGTTCTGCTTTTTCAGGTTCTTTTAAATATTCTTTCGGAATAGAGATATTCCCTTCTTTAATGTTCTGTTTTTCAGGTTCTTTTAAATATTCTTTCGGGATAGAGATATTCCCTTTATTAATGTTCTTCTCAAGCCAATCCTTGAAAATAAAACATTCTTCAATTGTATGCCCCAACATTCTGTGATACGGACAGTAATTTGCCTCATTTTTCTTATTAACTTCTTCAGACTTCTTTGGTTATGGAAATCTGAATTCTGGATTTTTCATTAGACTCTTGAACATTTTGGAAATAGCTTCATTTTTGAAAGAGTATACTATCGCCCGTCTTTCTGCGAAGGATAACTTTCTTCTTTGAGATGGCTCTCCTTGAAATGGTTATTGACTAGACTGGCTAGTCTGTTTCTGAGTTTGTTGATATGAAAACGGACGAGGATTTTCTGCATATATCTTCATTGGTTGCTTCCCTTTATCGACAGTTGCAACTGTCCCAGATTTTTTTTCAAAGGCCTTGGTTACTTTTGCCTTTTCACTAGAATCCATATGTTTAATATCTTCTTGTAGATTTCCTTTCAAAGGCCTTGGTTACTTTTGCCTTTTCGCTAGAATCCATATGTTTAATATCTTCTTGAAGACTACCCAGCTTTCTTTAGTAGCTTCTCAAAGGTCTTGATGGTGAGTCCCTTGAGCATGAAAGCTACTGGTGGTCTCTTTAGTAGCTTCTCGAAGGTTTTGATGGTGAGTCCCTTGAGCATGAAAGCTACTGGTCCACTCTTGAGTAGAATCTCATTTGCATGATGTTCCTGTAGTTGTGGTTCACATTTCATGCTAAGGTTCAAAGGTTTTGATGGTGAGTCCCTTAAGCATGAAAGCTACTGGTCCATGCATGCTCCTGAGTAGAATCTCATCTCCACCTCAAAATAAGAATTTCCCCAGATTTTTGTTTTTCCATCATGAGTTCTCCAATGGAAACATGACGTTCTGTACCGAATTTTTGTTTTTCCATCATGAGTTCTCCAATAGAAATATGACGTTCCGTGCCGGCGAATCTTTTTATAAATAACTGTTCCAATTCTATAAATGTTTTGACCGAATCGTTGGGCAAATCGAAAAACGAGTCAAAGGCAACTCCTGCTAAACTTGTGACGAATTGTTGGCAAAGCAAGGCTTCATTACTTCTTGTGATACTACAATTAGCTCTGAAATGTGCTAGATGATGTCTGGGATTTCCGGTCCCATCGAATATTCTAAAGTTCGGAGGCACAAAACCCTTAGGAAAGGGTACGGTGNATTCCGTTTTAAAAATAAATAAAATGACCAAAAATATTATCTCTCAGACATGTAATAAGAAAATAGTTACAGATCTAGTTTCAACACTTTTGAATAATCAAAACTCTAAGATTTAAATAATTCAAGATTATTACAAAAAATTTTTTTAAAATATTTTAAGAAATTTTTTTAAGAAAATCTCTTAATAAATTAATAAATAATTATTCAAGATATTTTTTCCAAAATTGTAAAATATTAAAAAATAATTTAACTTTCTCTAACAATCTAAAGTTTGAAAATGCCAAATTAATTTCTATAAAAAATTGTAAAATTATTTTAAATGAAGTATCAAATTAAAAAAAGAGTATAAAATAAAAAATAATTTCAAACAAAAATTCATAAAATATTTAAAAATATATTTTTATTTAAATTTCAAGTAAATTTAATAAAACTTTAAAATTTTTTAAAATTTATTCATAACTATTGTTATTTAAAAAATAAAACAAAAAATATAAAAGCTAGCAGGCCGGCGGGCTGGCCCATGGCAATGGGCTTTGCTGTCAATTTGTCGCCGGCAATTAGCCCCTTCAAATTTTTAAAAGTAATGAAGACTTCCATCCTTTTTAGGACCACGTAACTATTTGCTGCTGCGATTTATGGGCAATTGAAAGTCACCGAAAATCCTGTTGGGCTTAGCTTAGTGGACTAGGAAATGGTTAAAGCACATTTTGGAGCAGTTGCAATTTTTATTTATGAAATAATAAGTTGAGGGAGTATTTGAGAAAATTTACTCCTAGTTTTTTTCTTCAAATCATGGGTGATGATATTTGATTGAAAACAATTCAATAGTATTTCAATAATTTTCGATGTTAGATCATCCTTCAGTCTTATTATATTCTTATTTTTAAACAACTAAGAACAACATTTATATTATGTTGAGTGCTAGAAAAATCACGATGATAAAGTGATACTTTAACGTCTTAGCGTTGCACAAAGAAATAATACATACACAAATAAAAGAAAAGTAATGAGATGATATACCATGATTGTTTACGTGAAAAAAATTATTGGAAATGAAAAATCATGGGATTTAGCCCGGTCAAAATAATCTATTAAATGCTTGTAATTAATTGTCATTTGTATTTAAATAGCTCAAAAACTTGAAGTGGTAGTATGGCAACAATAGTTGCAAGTAGTTGATACTAATGGTCTTTAGTTTGCATCGGCGACAAATAACGACGAGCGTTGGGCAACTGTAGTCAATGGCTACATGAGTCGATGGTCAAAGGTGGAAGACGACTACGGAGGCCGGTGTGCGAGCCTATTATAGCTTTTTGGGGAGAGGCATTTGATCTTTTTGGTGCATAATTTATCTAACCACATGATCGGACAGTCCATGTTATCCCTGATTATCTTAAATAATTTTTTTTAATCATTTGGGTGCCCTAATGACCTTAAAAATGGGTGATCGTAAACTCATTAGATTTTATTAATTGAGACGCTCAATTAGACTATAAATATGTCAAATCTGGGGTTCATTTGACCATTCACTTGATGATCCAAAACATCCAGTGGTTTGATCTAGGCTTGATTGAACACAAATTAAACCAATTTAAGAGCTATTGGGTTCATCTTGTTGAGACGCTTAGTTTGATTATAAGCTTGATGAAATTGGAGCTTGGATGATCATGAAATTATATTTGAATGATCTCTTACTGAAAATGTATCGAGATTCATGCTTGATCATATAATTTTTTGTGATATAGTATTTACCCCCTGCTGTTGGGCGATGTAGTTTGTGCCTTTCAAAAATATTAAGCTAGTTTTGAAAAAGACATCAACATAAATTCTGATGTTCCAAAATTTTGTACTTTGAGGATATTTAAGCTGCAAGGATGTTCCGTTGAGTTCTGATTATTTTACCGTTTTCATTATTGGTAGCGGGGGCAACCGAGCAGTAGTGGCCTTATAAGGGCCAGGACGATATGGTCTGAAGAAAGATATTGGTAGCTTGACAAAGGCGGTATGACAGCAGCTATGACCATACAGTAGTGGTTAGATGATGGTAATGGTGGTGGCTGGGCAATGATGGCCCACTAGTGGCATCAGCTAGACGACAATGGTTTGATTGAGAAAACAAATGTGAGTAGGGGCATAACAGTGAGTGAGGAAACATGAAAAAGCTGGAATCGGTGCTCCTTTATAAACACATGTATGTAAGTGTGTGTGTATGCGTGTCTGTGGGTGCACGAAGGTTGCGTATGTACATGCATGTGTGTGTATGCGCACATGCACACGCTTGGCCAAACAAGCATGGGTATGTGAATGCATGACCATGGGTGATTGCATAATCATTGCACGCGTTCATGTAGCTCTGCCCGTGACTGCGTCTATTTTTATCTCAGTGGTTGAAAACTTCAAATTTCAATTATTTTTCTTTTTCTAGTTTTTATACTATTTATACCCATCGTAAGGGGGCAAAAAGTCACACTACTCTTTAAAGACTTTGGTTGTCTATTCTATAAAAAGTTGTTCTCTAACTTAATCAGGTTGTTGTTGCCTACCAACATTTAGACGGTGGTTGCCTACCCATATTGAGGTAATTGTTTATTTACCTTATTGAGATTATTGTTACCTTTAGACTGTTGTTTTCAGCCCATATTAACGCTTTTATTATTTTTTATGCTGATGTTACTTAACCTATATTGAGGATATTGTTGTCTTCCCATATCAATACTATTGTGGCTTTCAAGTTGTTGTTGTCTACCTGTTATGTTGGAGCCCAGTCGAATCCGCTTCCTGCCTTCTGCTTCCCGCTCCCACGCTTGATCGTTAAAGATTGTGATCCTGCTCCCACTCGATAGTGAAACTGTTCCTGCTTCCATTCGCGAAAGGACGCGACTCTGCCTTCTGCGAGCTGTAGGCCCCAACCGCTCCCGCCTTCCCTTTTTGTGAAGCGTAGCATCACTTCGCTCCCTCCTGTTCGTGATAAAAGGCTTCAGACGTCTCTTCTTCAGTTTTAGAAGTCACGGTGTTCTTCTTCGGGTTTCCCCGGTATAGAGGAAGGAAAGTGCAGAGAAGAAGAGATTGTTCTCCTTTGATTTCTTCTTGGTGACTTGTGGCAGAAGAGAGATTGGGTTTATTTTTCTTGTAAATTTATCTTCTTCAGTGTATCTCGGTGTAGAGTTTCTTTAGTGTATCTCGGTGTAGAGAGAAAAGAATACAGAGAGAAGAGGAGAAAACAACGAAGTGAGAGATTCCTCTTGTAAGTCGAGGTGATCGACTGATGTAAATTCCTCAAGTAGTAAAATCCTCTGTAATTCCGTAGACGTAGGAAATTTGTCGAACCACGTAAATCTGTGTATTCCACTGTGGTGTTGTTATTTTCTGTTGTGATTTTTCTCAGTCTATTTTTTGCTTTGTTGATCATTTTTCTGTTTGATTTATATATATACCACATCAAAAACTGGTAAGTATCTAGATCTCACAACATCAACTCGTATTAGAGCTTTGTTCGAATCTGAGGAAGAATGATGGTTGCAGATAAAGTGAATGTTTCAAGGATCGAGCAATTTGATGACACAGATTTTGGTTATTGGTGGATATAGATAGAGGACTACCTCTATGGGAAGAAAATTCATCTTCCGTTATTGGAGAAAAGACCTAAAAGGATGGATGATGCTGAATGAATTTTTTTGGATTGACAGGTTCTGGGGATTATTCGATTGACCCTATCGAGGAACGTTGCACACAACATTGTCAAGGAGAGGACGACTGCAGATCTCTTGATGGCCTTATCAAGTATGTATGAAAATCCATTGCGAATAACAAGATGTATTTGATGAAGATGTTATTCAATTTAAAGATGGAGAAATGTGTTTCTGTTGCTCAACACCTGAATGGTTTCAATACTATCACAAATCAATTGTCATCTATTGAAATTATTTTTGATGATGAGATACGTGCGCTGAAATTTTTTGCATCCTTGACAAATAGTTGGGAAGCCATGAGGATGTTAGTTAGCAGTTATGCAAGGAAATCTAAACTGAAATGCGATGATATTCGTGATTTGATTTTGGCTGAGGAAGTTCGTAGAAAAGATTCTGACGAGATTTTAGGTACGAGTTCGATACTGAATGTTGATTTCAGAGGGAGATGACATGACGAGGACTCAAATAGAGGGAGATCAAAATCAAAGTCTGGTTAGCAGACAACCTGCTGGAATTGTGATAAGGCTGACCACATAAGAAGGAACTGTAGAAATCCCAAGAAGATGGAGAGTGATAACGCAAATGTGGTATTAGAAGAAATGAAAGATGCACTATTGCTGATAGTTCATAGTTCTTCTGATGATGGAAGTGAAGAGGAAAATGGGTCTGGGGCACCCATTCATATTGTTCTACGGAAATATGATGGAGAACCAAAGAGCTATGAAGAAATCATGCAAGATGAAAGTTCGAGCAAGTGGTGGCTGACAGAACTTCCATCAGGGAAGAAGACATTACACAAAAAGTGGGTGTACCAGATGAAGACTGAGCGTGATGGCAGTAAGAGCTACAAAACTGGACTTGTTGAAAAAAGCTTTTAGCAGAGGTAAGATATTGCCAATGCAATGAGATTTTTAAGCAGAGACAATAGTAAATCAGGAAATAGCTTGGAGATGCAAGGTTATTTGGACCCTGCTGATATGTTGTTGAGGGTGTTACTCTTGAGAAACTAAAGTTGTGCACAGCTTCAGTTGGTCTTCTAGAGTGAAGACAGAGGCTTTGAGTTACTGAGATGGAGGATTCAAGGTCGAGGATTCATGTTTGAAGAAAAGTGTGACACCGTCAGTGGAGGATATCAGTTCGAGGAAGGAGATGTTATAGCATGTGTACTAGTGTCCAAGTGGGAGATTTGTTATGCTAGAGCCCGGTCGAACCCGCCTCCCACCTTCCACTTCCTGCTCCTGCGCCTGATTGCAAAAGATCGCTATCCTGCCCCCGCTCGATCGTGGAACTGTTCTTGCTCCCGTTCGTGAAAGGACACGACTCCGCCGTCCGCGAACCGTAGGCGTCAATCGCTCCCGCCTTCCCTTTTTGTGAAGCTTAGCATCCCTTCGCTCCCGCCTTCCCTTTTTGTGAAGCTTAGCATCCCTTCGCTCCCTCCTGTTCATGATAAAAGGCTTCGGACGACTCTCCTTTAGTTTTAGAAGTTACAGCGTTCTTCTTCGGGTTTCCTCGGGAAGAGGAAGGAAATTGCAAGAAGTAGTTTCTTGCGGTGAAGGAAGAAGAAAGAAGAAGAAGATTGTTCTCTCTTGACTTCTTCTTGGTGATTTGTGGCAGAAGAAAAATTGAGTTTATTTCTCTCGTAAGTTTATTTTCTTCGGTGTATCTCGATGTAGAATTTTTTTGGTGTATCTCGATGTAGAGGTTTTTCGGTGTATCTCGGTGTAGAGAGAGAAGAATAGAAAGAGAAGAAGAGAGAGCAACGAAGTGAGAGATTCCTCTTGTAAGTCGAGGTGATCGGCTTGTGTAAATTCCTCAAGTAGTAAAATCTTCTACAACTCTGTGGACGTAGGCAATTTGTCGAACCACGTAAATTTGTGTGTTTCACTATGGTGTTGTTCTTTTCTGGTATGATTTTTCTCATTTTATTTTTTGTTTCGTCGATCGTTCTCTTGTTTGATTTATATATATACCACATCAACCAACTGGTGTATATCTAGATCTCGACGCAACACAACCCATATTATAGCTAATTTTTTTTAGAAATTTATTTCCTACGCATATTGAGGTTGTCGTGTACTCAAATTCAAGCAAATGTTGCCTACCTAATTCAAGCAGTTGTTGTCTACCCAATTTTATGTAGTTTTTGTTTATAAAAAGAGGGTTTTATGCTTGCTTTAATTTTTTTTAATGTTATTTCAGGTTCCAATGTCAAAATAATCCTAACCATCCAAAGGCCACAAATGATATAAAAATATTAATGAGATAACATTGATAAGTATTGATGATGATTTGTTATTCTCTTAGAATAAATTCCATTTTCTTAGTGACACAGTAGTCAAATCTCTCAGACCACCTAATAGATCCTATGCTCGGCCACTGTGGCGCCACACTTTTTATGAGATGAGGTTGAATGAAGGCCTATAATTTTCACTATCTCTTGAGCTAGTGAGCATATTATTAACATGTGGAGTGTGATTTTCCCAAATTTCTCGTCGGTTTATGACAATCATAATGAGGTTGAATGCCTCTTTAGAAGGTGTCATATGACCTTATATTTGGAAAAAGTGGCAAAGATAGATATGTTAGTTTCTGATGAATCATTTATATGAGAGAATCATTGGACTTTCAAATAAGGGATGTTCCAAAAAAAAATGTCTAGTCGATTCTTCTTCGTAAAAAAAGAATAATCATAACAACACTTTGCTTTATTGCAAATATTTTTATTAAACATAAAGAAATTTTTTTCTTATAATATATATGTATGATCATCAAAATAGTATAACATGTGTATATAGGATCATCATTGTTAAGCATTGTTGCATTTAAATTTAATAGAATCTTGATCCTCTTATTATTATTATTTTTTAATAGAATCTTTTACATATATATATATATATATNTTTAGGCCACATAAATAATCCCCAGAACTATCTGAAGTTTGCAAAATTTTTCATATGTATGCAGCGAACCAACAGCGACAAGCCTCGTCATGTTGCGTAGTACTACAAAAAAAAATTTCATATGTATGCAGCGAACCAACAGCGACAAGCCTCGTCATGTTGCGTAGTACGCCTTTTGATATCGTCCATTTATTGGAAGCATAGGTCTTTCTCCTTGAGAGTTGATAAGTTGGTAAGCTCCTCTGGAGTACACCTTCTCAATGACAAATGGTCCCTCCCAGGTTGGCTCAAATTTTCCACCTATCTTGCGACGGAAAGAATAGGTCTTTTGAGTACAAGGACCAGGTCACCAGTTTTAAATGTCCTTGGGCGGACCANAATTGTGGAGCATCTCTAGTCTATCCCGTGTTTTCTGACAAAGTTATTGATTTTTGTGCTCTTGAAAGCTGTCCCGTTATCAGAGATAANCTGTGCTTGTAGGCGTTTTCCTTCAAGACTTTCAAGTTCTTCAAGTCTGAGCTTTGCATTTTCTTGCTTGTAGGCGTTTCCCCTCAAGACTTTCAAGTTCTTCAAGTCTGAGCTTTGCATTTTCTTCGGCTCTAAGTTGGTTTGCAATGGCGACTCTGAGAGACGGTGTCTGTATTTCTAATGGTATTACGACCTCTGACCCGTATACGAGCATATGAGGTGTACATTGAGTGGGAGTTCTGAACGTCATTCGGTAGGCCCACAGAGCTTCTAGCAGTTTATTGTGCCANATAGCGACTCTGAGAGACGGTATCTATATTTCTAATGGTAGTACGGCCTCTGAGCCGTACACGAGCATATAAGGTGTACATTGAGTGGGAGTTCTGAACGTTGTTTGGTAGGCCCACAGAGCTTCTAGCAGCTTATTGTGCCAGTCTCGTTTATTTTCATTGAGTATTTTCTTCAAAATTTGTACAAGTGTTTTGTTGAAAACCAGTCTCGTTTATTTTCATTGAGTATCTTTTTCAAAATTTGTACAAGTGTTTTGTTGAAGGTAGTCTTGTTTATTTTCATTGAGTATTTTTTTCAAAATTTGTACAAGTGTTTTGTTGAAGGCTCCCGCCTCGTTTATTTTCATTGAGTATCTTTTTCAAAATTTGTACAAGTGTTTTATTGAAGGCTTAGCTAACCCATTTGCTTTCCGATAATAAATTGTTGAGTATATCCAATCTATCCCATGTTTTCTGATGAAATTGTTGATTTTTGTGCTCTTNTTGTATAGCTCCAGTTGTTGTTGTGCTTGTAGGCGCTTTCCTTCGAGACTTTCAAGTCCTTCAAGTCTGAGCTTTGCATTTTCTTCAGTTGTAAGTTGGTTTGCAATGGCGACTCTGAGAGACAGCGTCTGTATTTCTAATGGTAGTACGGCCTCTGACCAGTACACAAGCATGTAAGGTGTACATTGAGTGGGAGTTCTGAACGTCATTCGGTAGGCCCACAGAGCTTCTAACAGTTTATTGTGAAGTCTCGTTTATTTTCATTGAGTATTTTTTTCAAAATTTGTACAAGTGTTTTGTTGAAGGCTCCCGCCTCGTTTATTTTCATTGAGTATCTTTTTCAAAATTTGTACAAGTGTTTTATTGAAGGCTTTCAGACCCACTATATCGTAGACCTTCAAAATTTGTACAAGTGCTTTGAAGAACTGTAGGACATGCTGTGCTGTAACCTCTCAAAGTGGAACTCCTTCTGCCCATTTAGAGAAGTAATTTGTTGCTGCGAGTATGAATCTATGCCCTTTGGAAGATGGAGGATCTANATGAAGTATCTCCAGTCTATCCCATGTTTTTTGACGAAGTTGTTGATTTTTAAGCTCTTGAAAGTTGTCCCGTTATCAGAGATAATTCTTTGCGGTACAGCAAAACGGTAAACGACTTGGTCTTTGAAGAACTGTAGGACATGCTGAGCTGTAACCTCTCGTAGGAATTGCTTCTGCCCATTTAGAGAAGTAATCTGTTGCTGCGAGCATGAATCTATGCCCTTTGAAACTGCCTCTGCCCATTAAAGTAGTCTGTCACTGCAAGTATCAATCTATGTCCTTTGGAGGATGGAGGATCTATCGGACCCACTATGTTCTTACCCCAACACTCGAATGACCACGAGGCAATAGTTGGGTGTAGCACATTCGGTGGTTGGTGTGTCTGTACCCCACACTCGAATGGCCACGAGGCAATAGTTGGGTGTAGCACATTCGGTGGTTGGTGTAAGACCATGTGTATCTGGCACTGATGACATTTTCTTGCTGTATCCATGCAGTCAAACATTATTGTTGGCCAATGTATCTAGCAATGGTTACATTTTTTTGTTGTATCCATGCATTCAAACATCATTGCTGGCCAATAATATCCAAGTCTTTTGATTTTCATTTTCATCGTTTGTACCGACTGGTGAGAACCACACAATCGACATCTATTTCTTTGACAATATCCTGTTCCTCGGCTTTGCTCAAACACCGTACCCACATTTGATCGAACGATCTCCTATAGAGAACACCATTTATGAGAGCGTATGACAAAGATCTCTTTGCAATTTGGTTTGCCTCAGACTTATCCTCTGGCAGCTTTCCAGTATGCAAATATTCCATCAATGGCTTCCGTCAGTCTNGAATCTATTTCGTGTTTTCTGACAAAATTTTTGATTTTTGTGCTCTTGAAAGCTGTCCCATTATCAGAAATAATTCTTCGCGGTACACCAAAATAGTAAACGGCTTGGTCTTTGAAGAACTGTAGGACATGTTGAGTTGTAACCTCTCGAAGTGGAAAGTCTTTGAAGAACTGTAGGATATGCTGAGCTGTAACTTCTCGAAGTGGAACTGCTTCTGCCCATTTAGAGAAGTAATCTGTTGCTGCGAGTATGAATCTATTGCTTTACAGGATGGAGGATCTATCGGACCTACTATGTCTGTACCCCAACATTCGAATGGCGACGAGGCAATAGTTGGGTGTAGCACATTCGACGGTTGGTGTAAGACCACTCCGTGTATCTGGCACTGATGACATTTTTTCGCTGTATCCATGCAATCAGACATTATTGTTGGCCAATAATATCCGAGTCTTTTGATTTTCATTTTCAT
>JXCR01145905.1:199579-220118 GCA_002079205.1 Phalaenopsis hybrid cultivar
GGCCAATAATATCCGAGTCTTTTAATTTTCATTTTCATTTTAGGTCCCGACTGGTAAGCGCCACACAATCCGGCATGTATTTCTTTAACAATATGTTGTGCCTCGGCTCTGCTCAAACATCGTAGTCACATTTGATCGAATAGAGAACACCATTTATGAGAGCATATGACAATTTTGTAATCTGGTTTGCCTCGACTTCTCCTCTGGCAGCTTTCCAGTATGCAAATATTTTATTAATGGCTTCCGCCAATCTTCGTTGATATTTACAATTGCAACAGCTTTCCAGTATGCAAATATTCTATTAATGGTTTTCGCCAATCTTCGTTGATATTTACGATCACTTTCCAGTATGCAAATATTCAATTAATGGCTTTCGCTAATCTTCGTTGATATTTACAATCGGTATATGACGAAGCTCTCTTTGTAATCTGGTTTGCCTCGGACTTATCCTCTGGCAGCTTTCCAGCAAGAGCTCTTTTTATAATCTGGTTTGCCTCGGACTTATCCTCTGGCAGCTTTCCAGTATGCAAATATATTAATGGCTTTCGCCAATCATCGTTGATATTTACAATTGCATTTATTGTGTTTTCTTCTTTATTAATTTTTCGGCTTCAGACTTATCCTCTGGCAGCTTTCCAGTATGCAAATATTCTTATAATGTCTTTCGCCAATCTTCAGACTTCTCCTCTGGCAGCTTTCCAGTATGCAAATATTTTATTAATGGCTTCCGCCAATCTTCGTTGATATTTACAATTGCAACAGCTTTCCAGTATGCAAATATTCTATTAATGGTTTTCGCCAATCTTCGTTGATATTTACGATCACTTTCCAGTATGCAAATATTCAATTAATGGCTTTCGCTAATCTTCGTTGATATTTACAATCGGTATATGACGAAGCTCTCTTTGTAATCTGGTTTGCCTCGGACTTATCCTCTGGCAGCTTTCCAGGAGCTCTTTTTATAATCTGGTTTGCCTCGGACTTATCCTCTGGCAGCTTTCCAGTATGCAAATATATTAATGGCTTTCGCCAATCATCGTTGATATTTACAATTGCATTTATTGTGTTTTCTTCTTTTATAATGTCTTTCGCCAATCTTCATGGACTTATCCTCTGGCAACTTTCCAGTATGCAAATATTCTATTAATGGCTTCCTGGTTTGCCTCGGACTTATCCTCTGGCAGTTTTCCAGTATGCAAATATTCTATTAATGACTTTATGGTTTGCCTCGGACTTATCCTCTGGCAGTTTTCCAGTATGCAAATATTCTATTAATGGGTAATCTGGTTTGCCTCGGACTTATCCTCTGGCAGCTTT
The DNA here is from genome assembly GCA_002079205.1 of Phalaenopsis hybrid cultivar. Taxonomy (NCBI): domain Eukaryota; kingdom Viridiplantae; phylum Streptophyta; class Magnoliopsida; order Asparagales; family Orchidaceae; genus Phalaenopsis; species Phalaenopsis hybrid cultivar. The sequence goes on from JXCR01145905.1 coordinate 200,897, forward strand.
CCAGTATGTAAATATTCTATTAATAATCTAGTTTGCCTCGGACTTATCCTCTAGCAGCTTTCCAGTATGCAAATATTCTATTAATGGCTTTCCCTAATCTTCAGTGATATTTACAACCGCATTTATTGTGTCTTCTTCTTTTCCGAGTTTATGTATTGTTGATATTTATAACCGCATTTATTGTGTCTTCTTCTTTTCCAAGTTTATGTAAAGTTTCCACGACTTATCCTCTGCCAGCTTTCCAGTATGCAAATATTCTATTAATGGCTTTCGCCAATCTTCAGTGATATTTACAACCGCATTTATTGCGTCTTCTTCTTTTCCGAGTTTATGTAAAGTTTCCATATCGATCTTGGATAAAACTTATCTCCCCTGTACTGTGATTTCTATGGAATCCTCTGGGGGACATGCCAATTCTTTAGCAAGTTTGCTAGAAGCATCGGCATGTGCATTATCTACCCGAGGAATCTGATAGAAAATCACAGTGGGAATTTGTTCCAGCAGGGCATGCCCATTATCTAACCCGAGGAATCTGGATAAAGAATTACGTTGGGAATTTGTTCCAGCAGTTTCATCGTGTATTGGTAGTATTCTGATAATCTAGGCTTTGTTGGAAATCTGTTCCAGCAGTTTCATCGTGTATTGGTAATATTCTGACAATCTGGGTTTCAGGAATTTGGTCTAACAGTTTCATCGTGTATCGGTAGTATTCTGATAGCCTGGGCTTCAAAATTTTGTATTGCCCAGCAATTTGTTGAATGATGTGTGTACTGGTAGTATTCCGACAATCTGGGCTTCAAAATTTTGTATTGTCCAGCAATTTGTTGATATATTGGTAATATTCTGATAATTTGGGCTTCAAAATTTTGTACTGTCCAGCGATCTGTTGAATGATGAGTTGGGAGTCACCGTAGATGACAACATNAAACTGATTTAATATGAAAATTGAAATCATCAGATCAATTTTCAAAAGGTTATGAATCAGAAGTATTGAACTGATTTGATGTAAAAATTGAAATTATTGGATCAATTTTGTAAAAGTTATGAACCAGAAGTATTAAACTGAGTCGATATGAAAATTGAAATTATTGGATCAATTTTCGATATGAAAATTGAAATTATTGAATCAATTATGAAAAGATATGAATCAGAAATATTAAACTGATTCGATATAAAAATTGAAATTATCGGANCTATCTAAGGAGATTTAGCTAATCAAGGGTTAGAGTCATTCATGGGAGGAGTTAAAAGAATCTTGAGGATATTTGAAAGTGGCTTGGCCCTCTTCCCATTAATAGTTTGATGAGGTGGCATGGCTCTCTTGGCTTACCTATGGCTTGGGAGTGGCTTCATGGCTTGTCTTTGGCTTGGCTAATTTTCATGATAAGGGATTTTTGAATTTATGGGGCATTTTGGTGTAGTTTCTCATGAGACTTTTTTTAGAATAATTTGATAATGAATTTAGGACTTAGGAAATGATTTTGATTAAATGGATGATGGGAGGAAATTTTTTCATGTGGGCTTTTGGATTTGGGTTTTTTTTATGAATTTAGGACCAACATGTGGAACTTCAAGTTGAGCAAAGAAGAATTTAGAGTTTCTAATGATGAGGGTTCATTTTCTAGTTCTCTAGGAATAGTCAACAAGAAAGTCCTATGGCTAGACCCTATGCTACTGAAGAGGAGAAAGCTAGACCTCAACCAAAAATGATGTCAACACCCACATAAAGAAACTCCTCTGATTTAGACAAAATCTTCTGCTCCGCTCCGCTCTGGTGCGATCCAGCATCTGTCCCTTATATGGTATATGAGTCATACCTAACAGAAGAGATTAAACATAAATGATAATAATATTTTTGAGATGATGCCAAAGACTTGAGGGTTATGTATGTAAATATATGAAATAGATATGTATATATATAAGAAATGTGTGGAATGTATGTAAATGGACCCACAAGATTGAATTGTATGACGGCACTTCATAGCTTTATAGAGTCGCTTGGGCTGTGTTTTGCGAACAATTTTTGCCAATGTGTTCTATTTTTTGTATGATTTTACTAGCATAGTATTATGTGTTGAATTTCTACCTTAAGATAACATAATAAAATTTTCATATTTGCCCTTAACTATTCTTTTTTTATGTGTATTATCCCATTTTAACTCTTTGTCGGCCATGTGATGGTAAGGAGTTGGAGAGATAGATATGCAGAGAAACTAGAGCAGATGAAGCTCTAATCTGAAAGCATATGAGGCTTTATTTATTTTATTTTTTGAGTTTTAAATAGATAGGATTGGGTCCAAAATCCAAATGTATTCGAGCCACTTGCAACCCTCATGATGTGACAACTTATTCCAAAGTAGGAAGTGATGGATTTGTTATGCTCGCCAATCTCCACATGATATGTATACTATGATAAGATCTATGTCACTATTGCATTTGTTATTTGTCAAAAATTTGGATGGGCCGAATGATGTAATACATATAAATATTAACTAAATATGATTTAAATGAAAAAATAATGATGTAATAATGGAAAAAATATAAAAAGATAAACTAATAGCAGTCAAGAATCTTGTCGGGCAGTAACTGAATGTCGTAAAGCTCTGCACGAGTCTACGCGGGAGCAGTGCTCCGACTGCATGATGTAAAGCCCTTATGTCGCTCGAGAGCACGCAAAATTGGTCATGTAGGGTTGATACATCTTTCAACCTGTTTGTTGGTTATAGTTCAAAATGTCGGATCTGTCGATTCTAAGCGTTTCCCAACCAGAAAAAGATTTCATATGATTTGGATCAGACTGGTCACCGGTTCAACTAGTCAAACCTGTCGGTCTGGTCTGATTTTCTAAACCTTGCTTAATTGGTCAATATATTTATCATAGTAGGTAGCACTCCCACTATCTTGTATTTCAATTTTAAGAGGTAAAAAACATAATTAATAATGATAACTACTTAATGTTAAAAAAAAATTGTTGAAAATGAAGATAGCGTTTTGGAATCATGTGTATCTTAAATTGAAAGTTATATTGTCCATTTTTATCTAGATATTTTCAATAGCTTATGATTTAGATATGGCTAGAGTTGTAATCAAGTTGAGCTGAGTCGAGTATATCATTGCTTGGACTTGTCTTGGTATAATTATAAGTTATTCATGTTCGGCTTGAACTTGTATTGATACGTTTAAATTTTTCAATGTGTGAACTTGATTTGTTTTTTATTTGTTTATGACAAATGAACGAGTGTTTAAATGAGCTAATAAACGAGTTAAAAATTCAAAAGAGAATCTAGATTTTCATATAAAAAACTTAATAAATACTTTTACAATTCTTATGCCGCTACTAATTTGTCGATTATGAAATCTTTAAACTTTACTAATTAGTTATATGATTCTTATAGGTAGGACAATGCTAGTACAAACTTTGTAAGTGGAATAACTAAATTAATTCTAAAAGTTTTAGGGATGATCATTTAGTTAATCATATGAATAGGAAAATAATAGCAATAAAGCTATCCATATTAATGTTATTTGTAATCGCAGTGTGTTGTTAAAAAAAAATGATTAAATAAATTATCATTCACCAAAAAAACTAATTTACTAGTTCAAGGTTATGAAAACTCAACAAAAAAAAATCTTTTATGACATTTTCTTTAACTACAAAGATCTCATTCTTAATCATCATTCACTTATTACTAAAATAAATTTATAATTAATAATTAAAATAAAAATCTTATTGATGTAGTAAAACATTACTATTCAAATCAATAACTAAATAAATTCTAAGTAATTAATATTTATATTTAACAATATATTATATATAATAAGAGTTATTCTTGAACTTAATATCGAGTATTTAAAAATTTACTTGTTACTTGTTGAATGACATAAACGAACAAATTCGACTATGTTCATGTTCAGTTCGTATAACCTTCGAGCTTNCAGACTTTCATATAAAAAACTTGATAAATACTTTTACAGTTCTTATGCCGCTACTAATCTGTCGATTATGAAATCTTTAAACTTTACTAAAAATAATTTACTAGTTCAAGATTATGAAAACTCAACAAAAAAAATCTTTTATGACGTTTTCTTTAAGATCTCATTCTAAATTACCATTCACTTATTACTAAAATAAATTAATAATTAATAATTAAACTAAAAATCTTATTGATTTAGTAATAAATTCTAAGTAATTAATATTTATATTCAACAATACATTATATATATAATGCGAGTTATAATTGAGTTTAATATCGAGTATTTAAAAATTTACATGTTACTTGTTGAATGACATAAACGAACAAATTCGACTATGTTCATGTTCAGTTCGTATAACCTTCGAGTTTTTAAAAATTATTCAAGCTTGTTTATTTGTTGATTTGAACGAACATGATAGACCCTTAATCGAGTCGAGTTCAAGTTGTTCAACAAGTGCATCGATTCATTTACAACCCTAGATATAGCAAACGAACTTGCATGTACTCTTGAGAAAAAATGAGCATACAAATCTCTCTTTTTGAATAATTGGAGGGGCACAATTATAATGCAATGATATTTCTTCAAAATCATACATTTATTAAGAAACTTGTCTTAAAATAAATTGATTTGGACCCATTTTTTTATATTATCTCAAATTTTATGCTTATATTAAATAAATTGATAATTTTATAAAGGTCCTATTATGGTTTTATCAAGTGGGCCCTACTAATGATGTTTGGGGGTCAATTAGGTGTTTGGTGACAATTGGAGAGGATTGATGTTGGTGTTTGTTCTAACACATTATTATAGACTAGTAATTCAAAATGAGGATGCAACATAGCACAGATAACGGTAATATGTATGTCATCTTGTATAGTGATATTTTTGATGTGATATGAAAGATTTTAAGTGGTATAAATGTAGAAAAAAGTAAGGCTTGGGTGTATGATATGTAATTACAAAAGAATTGGGTGGTACATATGCATCTGACTTTTCTTTTTTATGACAACTCTACATATGTGTGTAGAAGATGTTCGAGCTGGTCAATTCTTATGTATTTACATATCAGCACATAAACTTACATTTATATCATTCATATGTTCAAACTGGTCAATTCTTATATATTTACATGTCAGCACATAAACTTCAATATANTCGTACGAGTAAAGCTCTCCAAGCGGTGTCCTCTGGTTCGGCATCGTCGTCCATGTAGCTGCCCCGTCAGCCCGCGGCTCCGCTCAGTCTTTGCGTCCAACCCCATTAGGACCATCCATCGCATAAACACGCGATCAGATGGTCCTCCTTCATCGTTTCAAACGAGCCAACCCGTGAGTCGTCCATCTTCTAACCCTAATATCTCACTCGATACTCAACCAATATAAGTGTGGTTTGTTCCTATTGACTCATCTTGACTAGGAGAACACATCCATACGGTTAATCAACCCTTAAATCAACTCTATGAACATGGAGAATCAAATGAAGTTTGGTTTAGGTTTATGGTTCACCTTTGCCCAAGAGGTGTGGCCTTGATTGGGTGCTTCCAAAAGCTTGCCTTGAGTTCAAAGAGCTTCTAGATGAAGTCTCAAGCTATGGTGTAATGCCTAGATATGAAATTGACAGTGGTTCGATCAAAGTCCACCTTAGGGTGCTTTGGTGATGGGGTTTTTGTGGGGGATCTTCCTCTCTCACTGTGAGGATGGTGTGGGTGCAATTAATTGGAATTGGGTGGAGTTTTGGGGGTGTCTTGTTTCAGCTTTGAATTTGAGCTCCAAATTTTAACTCAGGCGGTGGGCTTGAGTGGCTAAGGATGGGGGGATTGAACTCAAGAGGTCTTAAGGAAGCTCTGTAAGCAATTTGGTATAGCCTCCCTAAGGAATTTCAAGCTCTCTTGGTTTGGCCATAGAGGGTGGGTTTAAATAGAGGGGGAAGGAGAGACCATCTTATGTGGATGCCAACAATGTGTAAAAATCCAATTGGGATGAGACAGCTTGGATGGGTTTAATTTTGAGTTTTGGCCTAGGTGGAGCTTTTGTACATGGCTTTTCTGGTAGCCTGGGTGGCCAGTCGACCAGGCTCAGGTCACCATCTGACTCATGGAGGTCAGAGCTTGGATTTAGTGAAGTCGTTTGGGTTTGGNATTTCTTTCCTTACAGCACACAGAATTCCTCTTCGAAGAAAAAAGGAGGAAGAAATCTCTCACTTTCCCTCCACTCTTACAATCTCTCGAAGAATTCCCCACAATTTTAGACTCTCTACACTTGTTTCACACTTCAATTTTGAGTCTCCCCCTTCTATTTTCAGCCAAAGTCTTCTCTTTAAAGATGTGGATGAGCTTTCCCAAGAGTTGCCTAAGCATCCTTTCAAAATTTGTCCTTATCCAATGCCTGATTGGTCATAACCGCCGAGCTCGCCGTCGACGGCCTCGAGGGCGCCGTCGGCGGACCTTCTTAATAAATTAATTCTGGAGTCTCGGGAAAATCTCACCGTCGGCGGGGTCGATGGCGTTGTCGGCGACCTAATTCAATCTTCACATTTTGGTCATTTTTTCTCCAAATTCATTCGTTTTTACATTTTTTTGCTCCAATGACTCTAATTCATTATTTCTGCAACAAAACATCAAAAATATCTTTCTTTAAAGTGCAAAATCATCAAAAACAGTATAAAATAGGTATGAAAATCTCAACATATTTTCCTCTGGTCAGTTAGTCCTAAGTTCTGACCATCCTATGGGAGACTCCCCTTGAGTTCCCACATACTGACCCCACCTACTAAGTGCTAGAGGTTATGACCAATATGTGGAACTTCAAGTTGTGCAAAGAAGAATTTAAAGTTTTTAATGGTGAGGCTTCATTTTCTAGTTCTCTAGGAATAGTCAACAGAAAAGTCATATGACAAGACCCTAGGTTACTAAAACGGAGAAAGCTAGACCTCAACCAAAAGTGATGTCAACACACACATAAGAAAACTCCCCTGATTTAGACAGAATCTTCCGCTCCGTTCCGCTCCGGTTCAACATCTTTCCCTTATATGGTATATGAGTCATACCTAACAGAAGAGGTTAAAAATAAATGATAATAGTATTTTTTGAGATGATGCGAAAGATTTGAGGGTTATGTATGTAAATACATGAAATAGATATGTATATATATAAGAAATGTGTGGAATGTATGTAAATGGACCCACATGATTGAATTGTATGACGGCACTTTATAGCTTTATAGAGTCACTTGGGCCGTGTTTTGCGAACAAATTTTGCCAATGTGTTCTATTTTTTGTATGATTTTACTAGCATAGTTTTATGTGTTGAATTTCTACCTTAAGATAAAATAATGAAATTTTCATATTTGCCCTTAACTATTTTTTTTTTATGTGTTTTATCCCATTTTAACTCTTTGTCGGCCATGTGATGGTAAGGAGTTGGAGAGATAGATATGCAGAGAAACTAGAGCTGATGAAGCTCTAATCTGAAAGCATATGAGGCTTTATATATTTTATTTTTGAGTTTTAAATAGATAGGATTGGGTCCAAAATCCAAATGTATGCGAGCCACTTGCACCCTCATGATGTGACAACTTATTCCAAAGTAGGAAGTGATGGATTTGTTATGCTCGCCAATCTCCACATGATATGTATACTATGATAAGATCTATATCACTATTCAATTTGCTATTTGTCAAAAACTACTTTTGTTTAATTCAAACTTGCGACAAGAAATACCTCTCTCTCTCTCTCTCTAGAAGGAAGAAGAGTTCAAGTTTGATTGATTTTGGTTGAGCCGGATGATGTAATACATATAAATATTAACTAAATATGATCTAGATGCAAAAATAATAATGTAATAATGACAAATATATAAAAAAATAAACTAATAGCAATTAAGAATCTTGTCGGCCAATAACTGAATGTCGTAAAGCTCTGTAGGATGAGTCTGCGCGGGAGCAGCACTCGTACTCCATGATGTGAAGCACTTACACCGCTCGAGAGCGTGCAAAATTGGTCGTGTGGGGCTGATACATTGTTCAACCTGTTTGCTAGTTATAGTTCAAAACGCCGGATATGTCGGTTCTAAGCGGTTCCAAACCAGAAAAAGTTTTCATATGATTTGGATTAGATTGATCACCGGTTCAACTTGTCAAACCTGTCGGTCCGATCTGATTTTCTAAACCTTGCTTAATTGGTCTATATATTTATCATAGTAGAGGTAGCTCTCCCATTATCTTGTATTTCAATTTTAAGAGGTAAAAAAAATAAATAATAATGATAACTATTTAATGTTAAATTTTTTTTATTATTATTGAAAATGAAGATAGTGCTTTGGAATCATGTGTATCTTAAATTGAAAGTTTTTATATGAGCATATTTTCACAAAAGAAAAAATATATTGTCCATTTTTATCTAGAAATTTTCAATAGCTTATGATTTAGATATGGCTAAAGTTGTAATCAAGTCGAGCTGAGTCGAGTATATCATTGCTTGGACTTGGCTTGGTATAATTATAAGTTATTCATGTTCGGCTTGAACTTGTGTCGAGCTTTCATACATTATTCAAGATTGATATGTTTAACTTTTTCAATGTGTGAACTTGATTTGTTTATGACAAATGAACGAGTGTTTAAATGAGCTAATAAACGAGTTAAAAATTCAAAAGAGAATCTAGNTGAAGGTCGAGAGTTTAGAGGTCAAGGAAGTCCGTAGCGTTGGTTTAAAGCCGATCAAATTTTACCGTGCTTCTACCTCTACTGAGCTTGAAAAACATGTAAATTTAAATGTTGATTCCAATGAATTTATGGAATTGCCTTTTGGTTACTTCTCGCCTTGTGTTCAAAAGTTAATTCAACAGGGACACTTACCAATACGAATGCCAAAAGATAAATTTCAACTTTTTGAAAAATTATGGAATGATAAAAGTCGAACTCCCAATTCAAAAGAAGGTCTCGGATTTGGTACTGTTGGACCAGTCGATGATTCTGTATTTTGCATGGTTGTTACTGGTGGATCAGAAGAGGATTGCCTAATGTGGAGGATGACTCTATTGACCAACCAATAGAAGATGCTCCTCCAGAATTCGAGGAAGAAATAAAATCCACCATGGATGAATTGAAAGAGATTAACCTTGCGACAGAAGAACAACTCCGACCTACATTTATAAGTTCTCTAGTTGATGACGAAGAATCTGAAGAATTGGTCAAACTATTAACAAAATTCAAAGATTACTTTGCATGGAGCTCTAAGGAGAATGCTCCTTGAAATAGAACAACAAGTCGTCGCCGAGGTAAAGAAATTGATAGACGCCAACTTTGTTAAGGAAGAGCAATACCCTACGTGGTTAGCCAATATTGTACCTATTAAAAAGAAAAATGGACAGATCTGCGTTTGTGTTGACTTCAGAGATTTGAACAAGGCATGTCCAAAAGAGAAGTTTCCACTACCTATACCAGAAATGATGGTGGACATCACTTCGATACATGAAATTTTCTCCTCCATGGACGGATTGTCGGGATACAACCAAATTAAGATGGCTCTCGAGGATGCAGCACTTACAGTTTTCAAAACACCGATTGGAATTTTCTGCTACACAGTGATGCCGTTCGGCCTAAATAACGTTGGAGCAACATATCAGCGCACAATGACAAAGATTTTTGACGACATCATTCATAATCAAGTAGAATGCTACGTAGATGATTTGGTCATCAAAAGTAAACAAAAAATAGACAATTTGTATGATTTGAGGATATTGTTTGAACGGTTACGACGATATGACCTTAAAATAAATCCCTTAAAGTGCGCCTTTGGCGTTACCTTCGGGAAATTTCTAGGATTCGTTGTCCATCATCGGGGAATTGAGATCGACCCGAACAAGATTAAAGCTATCTTGGAAATGCCTCCCCCTAAAAACCTTGAAGCAGCTATGTTCCTTTCATTGGGAAGTTGGCATATTTAAGACGCTTTATTTCTAATCTCTCAAGTAGGTGTGAGCCTTTCTCGGCATTAATTAAAAAGGATGCCAAATTTATTTGGGAAGAGAAGTGTCAGCGGGCCTTTGAGGGCGTTAAACAATATTTAATGACACCTCCGGTTTTGGCAGCCCCTATTCTGGGGAAACATTTAATACTTTATACCGTGGCTTTAGATGACTCTCTAGGAGCCCTCTTAGCCCAAGTCAATGAGGAGGGAAAAGAAAATGCGCTCTACTACTTGAGTCGTCATCTAATACCAATGGAGATAAGGTATCCATGTATTGAGAAGCATTGTATGACATTAATTTTTGCCGCTCAAAAGCTTAGACATTACATGCTTTCTCATAAGATTACCCTACGAAAGTTAATCCATTGCAATATTTGACAACCTGACCAACACTCTCCGGACGTTTAGTAAGATGGTCAATGATCTTATTGCAATTTGACATAACTTTTGTGCCCCTTCGTGCTATCAAGGGACAGATACTAGCAGACTTTCTCGCTGCACACCCCCGCCCAGCTGTGTCCTCTCTCAACGACAAGTTACCAGACGAGCAAATACTATAAATGGAATTTTCTAGTGCACAGCGCTGGGAAATGTACTTCGATGGTGCTTCGTTAGCCAGGAAAGACAAAGAATTAGGCACAGTTATACCAGGCAAAGCAGGGATTGGTTTGATTTTTATTACGCCAGATAAGGGTATGTTGAGGTTCTCATACCACCTAACAGAGCCATGCACCAACAATGAAGCAGAATATGAAGCTTTAATCACCAGATTGGAGTTGGCAATTTCAATGGATATAACAAACATTGCCATCTATGTTGTCTCTCAACTTGTCATCCAATAGTTGTCGGACAATACGGAATTCTGAAACCAAGACTAGCAGAGTACCATCAGCACACAATGAAGCTCCTGAAGCAAATCCCTTACGTGACTTTCTACCGGATTCCTTGGGGAGATAATACCCATGTCAACGCTCTAGCTAAACTTGCTAAGGAAATGACATGTTCCCCGGAGGATTCTATTAAAGTCACGGTGCAAGGAAGACGAATCTTGTCTCGAAATGACTTCAAAACTCTACACAAACTTGAAAAAGAAGAAACATTAAATACAGTTGTAGACATCAACGAGGATTGGCGCAAGTCATTAATAGAATATTTGCATACTGGGAAGCTGCCGGAGGATAAGTCTGAGGCGCACCACATCACAAGACGGGCTATGTCTTACGCTCTGGTGGGAAATGTTCTCTATAGAAGATCATTCGACAAAATGTGGCTACGGTGTTTGAGCAGAGTCAAGACACAAAATATTGTCAAAGAGGTACATGCCGGATTGTGTGGCGCTCACCAGTTGGGACTAAAAATGAAAATGAAGATCAAAAGATTCGGATATTATTGGCCAGAAATGATGTTCGATTGCATGGATACAACAAGAAGATGTCACCAATGCCAAGTGCATGGGGTGGTCTTACACCAGCCTCCAAATGTGCTGCACCCAACAGTTGCCTCGTGATCATTCGACTGCTGGGGCACTGACATAAAAGGTCTGATAGACCCTCCATCTTCTAAAGGACACAGGTTTATACTTGTCGCTACATACTACTTCTCCAAATGGGCGGAGGCAGTACCGTTACGCGAGGTTACGACACAACACCTCCTTCAATTTTTCAAAGGCCAAATTGTCTACAGTTTCGGAGTACCATGAAGAATAATCTCTGACAATGGGACAGCTTTCAAAAGCACAAAGATCAACAATTTCTTAAGAAGACATGGGATAGATTGGAGATACTCTATAATTTTCTATCCCAGAGCAGATGGTCTGGCTGAAGCTTTCAACAAGACACTGGTACAAATTTAAAAAAAAACACTGGATGAAAATAAGAGGGATTGACATAACAAACTGTTAGAAGTCTTGTGGGCCTACCAGATGACTTTCAGGACTCCCACTCAGTGTACACCTTATATGCTCGTGTTGGGTCCGAGGCCGTGCTACCACTAGAAATCCATATACCATCTCTCAAAGTCGCCGTTGCCAACCAACTCACAGTGGAAGAAAGTGCAAAACTCAAACTTGAAGAGCTGGAGAGTCTTGAGGGAAAATTATTGGAAGCACAACAACATTTAGAGCTCTACCAGACAAAGATGGTACAAGCCCATGACAAATTGGTCCGCCCAAGGACATTCAAAATTGGTGACCTCGTACTTGTGCTCAAAAGACCTATTCTTGCTCGCCATAAAATAGGTGGAAAATTTGAGCCAACTTGGGAGGGACCATTTATCATTGAGAGGNCGCCGTGCTACCGCTAGAGATCTAGAAACCATCTCTCAGAGTCGCCATTGCCAACCAACTTACAATAAAAGAAAGCACAAAACTCAGACTTGAAGAACTGGAGAGTCTTGAGGAAAAATGATTGGAAGCACAGCAACATTTGGAGCTCTACCAGGCGAAGATGGTACAAGCCCACGACAAATTGGTCCGCCCAAGGACATTTAAAATTGGTGACCTCGTACTCGTGCTCAAAAGACCTATTCTTGCTNAATTTCTGATAATGGGACAACTTTTAGAAGTACAAAGATCAATAATTTTGTCAAACGGCATGGGATAGATTGGAGATACTCTCTAATTTACTATCCTAGAGCAAATGGTCTAGCTGAGGCTTTCAACAAGACACTGGTACAGATTGTGAAGAAAATACTAGATGAAAACAAAAGAGATTGGCACAACAAACTATTAGAAGCCTTGAGGGGTCTACCGGATGACTTTCAGGACTCCCACTCAGTATACACCTTATATGCTCGTGTATGGGTCTGAGGCCGTGCTACCGCTAGAAATCCAGACACCATCTCTCAGAGTCGTCGTTGCCAACCAACTTACAATAGAAGAAAGCGCAAAACTCAGACTTGAAGAACTAGAGATTCTCAAGGGAAAACGACTAGAAGCACAAAAACATTTGGAGTTTTACCAGTCAAAGATGGTACAAGCCCATGACAAATTGGTCTGCCCAAGGACATTCAAAGTTGGTGACCTCGTACTTGTGCNCATCAACCAATAGAAGATGCTCTGCCAGAATTTGAGGAAGAAATTAAATCCACTATTGATGAATTGAAAGAGATTAACATCGGGACTGAAGAACGACCCCGGCCTGCATTTATAAGTTCTCTAATTGATGATGAAGAATCTGCAGAATTGGTCAAACTATTAGCAGAGTTCAAAGATTGCTTTGCATGGAGCTACGATGAAATGCCAGGAATGTCAGCAGAGGTTGCAATCCATAAACTTGGGGTGGATAAGAATGTAACCCCAGTAAAATAAGCTCCCAGAAGAATGCGCCTCGAAATAGAACAACAAGTCATCATCGAGATGAAGAAATTAAAAGACGCCAACTTCATTAAAGAAGAGCAGTACCCCACGTGGTTAGCCAATATTATATCGGTTAAAAAGAAAAATGGACAGATCCGCATTTGTGTCGACTTCAGAGATTTGAACAAGGCATGTCCAAAAGACGAGTTCCCACTACTTATACCAAAAATGATGGTGGACATCGCTTCAACATATGAAATTTTCTCCTTCATGGACAGATCGTCGGGGTATAACCAAATCAAGATGGCTCCCGAGGATGCAGCGTTTACAGCTTTCAGAACACCGATTGGAATCTTCTGTTACACAGTGATGCCGTTTGGCCTAAAGAACGCCGGAGCGACATATCAGCGTGAAATGACGAAGATTTTTGACGACCTCATTCACAATCAAGTAGAATGCTACGTGGATGATCTGGTCATCAAAAGTAAACGGAAAATAGACCATTTGTATGATTTGAGGATTGTGTTTGAACGGTTACGATGATATGACCTTAAAATAAATCTCTTTAAGTATGCCTTCGACGTCACCTCCGGGAAATTTCTAGGATTCGTTGTCCGTCATCGGGAATTGAGATCGACCCGAATAAGATTAAAGCTATCTTAGAAATGCCTTCCCCTAAAACCTTGAAGCAGTTACGTTCCTTCCAGGGGAAGTTGGCATATCTGAGACTCTTTATTTCTAATCTCTCAGGTAGGTGTTAGCCTTTCTTGACATTAATTAAAAAGGAGGCCAAATTTATTTGGGAAGAAAAATGTCAGCGGGCCTTTGAGGACGTTAAACAATATTTAATGAAAGCTCCTGTTTTGGCAGCCCCTATCTCAGGAAAACCGTTGATACTATATACCGCGGCTTTGGATGACTCTCTTGGAGCCCTCTTAGCCCAAGTCAATGAGGNAATGACAAAAAGAATGGTCAAGTAGAATATCCTACCCGCCACTTGCATTCCTAATAGTTGCATCATCAATATTTATGAAGAAGGTGACTGCATTCCCCCACACATTGACCATCATGACTTTGTGAGGCCTTTTTGCACGGTCTCATTCATGAGTAAGAGCAATATTCTGTTTGGAAAAGAAATCAACATAATTGGCCCTGGTGAATTCAGAGGAGCTGTGGAAATTCCTCTCCCAGTTGGTTCAGTACTTGTTCTCAAGGGCAACAGTGCAGACGTGGCCAAGTGATGCATACCAGGAGTACGACACCGTAGGGTGTCCGTGACCTTCCGCAAAATGGATGGCAGTAAGATACCATATGGATTCCAGCAAGACCTGAAGTTTGAGGAATTGTTTCCTTACGAGCTATGAGAAGGTTGGACCTCTGAATACATGCGAAGGGAACTCTTATCCTGGAGCATGACTCAGAAGGTCTGCTTGATCAAGAGCTCGATATGCCAAGCAAAGGACTCACTCGCTTTATTTTAACAAGCATGACATGTATCTGATGTAATTAGTCTGTGATGTACTCTCTTTGAGGAATTAGCCTATATTTGATCTGTAGTATCTTTATTGAAGCAGATTAATGGAAATTTCTCTCAAGTGGTGCCTTTTCGTCAATTGCCTTTTTGTGCGATAGATGAAAGCCGCGAACCATGCAATGGTTCAGAGTTCCAATGAACAAAGAACGAAACGACAAATTTTCAATAATAAATAAAACACAAATAAAAGATAATTGCAATAAATAAATAACAAAACAATTTTTTTTTGAAAATCAACCAATTGAAATTAAAACTCTAAAAATAAAGTTTGAAAAATTAAATTGTCATAAAAATAATAAGAAGATAAAACAAACCTGTTGAGTTGATACTTCCATTTTCGGAATTTCCTACTCTTTGTGCGCGTAGCACAACCGTCGTTATCTACACTAACTCTCTACACATCCCCACAGAATTTCACATTCTGCACAAAATCTCACAAAGTTTCACAATTTTTTTTTTCTTTCTCACCAATGTCAATTTTCATAAATTCTACTAGTTTCCCACGAATTCGAAACGAGAAATTCTAGAGGTTGAGGATTCACATCCGATTCTGCGTTGCTTTAGGAGTTTATCCTATTGCAATCTTTCAAATCAAATTCTAGAGTTTGAGGATTCACATCCAATTCCACATTGCTGTAGGAGCCCATCCTATTGCAATTTTTCGAATCGAATTCTAGAGGTTGAGGATTCACATCCGATTCCGCATTACTTTAGGAGCCCATCCTATTGTAATCTTTCAAATCGAATTCTAGAGGTTGAGGATTCACATTCAATTCTGTGTTGCTTTAGGAGTCCATCCTATTGCAATCTTTCAAATCGAATTCTAGAGGTTGAGGTTTCACATCTGATTCCGCGTTGCTTTAGGAGCCCATCCTATTGCAATCTTTCAAATCAAATTCTAGAGGTTGAGGATTCACAATTGATTTTGCGTTGCTTTAGGAGCTCATCCTATTGCAATCTTTCAAATCAAATTTTAGAGGTTGAGGATTCACATCTGATTTTGCGTTGCCTTAGGAGCCCATCCTATTGCAATCTTTCAAATCAAATTCTAGAGGTTGAGGATTCACATCCAATTCCGCGTTGCTTTAGGAACCCCTCCTATCATAATATTTTGAATCAAATTCAACGATATTATTGAGGTTGAGGAAATAAGCCCTTTGATTAATTCAAGACATCCTATTCTCACTTTTGAATCAGTCCTACATTTCTGATTCTCTACGTTCGAGGTCGGTCCTTACATTCCGACATCCTCTTTTGAGAATTGACCCACATTTCAATTTTCACTTTTGAATCAGTCATACATTGCTGATTCCTTATATTTGAGGTCGGTCCTTACATTCTGACACTATCTTTTGAGAATTGACCTACATTTCAATTCACATTTTTGAATCAGTCCTACATTTCTGATTTTCTACATTTGAGGTCGGTCCTTACATTCCGACACTTTCTTTTGAGAATTGACCTACATTTCAATTCTCATTTCTGAATCAGTCCCACATCTCTGATTCTTTACGTTTGAGGTCAGTCCTTACATTCCGACATTCTCTTTTGAGAATTGACCTACATTTCAATTCTCATTTCTGAATGATCCTTACATTCTGACACTCTCTTTTGAGAATTGACCTACATTTCAATTCTCATTTCCGAATCCTCCTACATTTTTTATTCTCTACGTTTGAGGTCGGTCCTTACATTCCGACACTTTCTTTTGAGAATTGACNGTC
The DNA here is from genome assembly GCA_002079205.1 of Phalaenopsis hybrid cultivar. Taxonomy (NCBI): domain Eukaryota; kingdom Viridiplantae; phylum Streptophyta; class Magnoliopsida; order Asparagales; family Orchidaceae; genus Phalaenopsis; species Phalaenopsis hybrid cultivar. The sequence goes on from JXCR01145905.1 coordinate 217,389, forward strand.
ATAATTTTGTAATTAATCCCATATATAATGAAAATTTTGAGAAAAAATTTTGAACTTTATGCATTCTCTTTTCTACTTTTGGATTTAAAATTCCATTAAATTAAAACAAAACTCACACGTAAAATGAGTAATCTTTTTCACCATAACAAACTAAAATTTACTTTAATAAATACTCTATTTTGTTCTTGTTCATGCCAAACTTTGGCCCACTGATGTTTCTTTCTGTCATCTGCTAAAAAATGTCAGGACAGAGGCTGATCTTTGCCTTTTAGGACGGCTGGAACCTCGCACTAAACGAAGAGATGGTGCCACAAGGAGGTGTCATAGATTTCAACATGGATTTCAACCAGGTCGATACGGACTACAACGATCCGCTAATGGGCATAGTGAGCAATGAAGAAAAGAAGGGCCTACCCTCACTGTTGAGGGTGACCACTCAGGATGACGCGTCATGTAAGGGTAAAAACGTGATGACAAAACACGATCCAATGGAGGGGCCCAGCCGGCTGCCCTCCATGATAGCTACTCAGACGAGGGGCTTAATAGCTGCCCATAGTGAACAACTACCAAATACTCCGCTCCGCAGAACACAACGCAGAAATGTGAGCCAAAAGAAACAAAGAGCCTTCTTGCGACAGGAGCGCAAGCGCCAAAGAAACGAAAACAGTTTTCTTACCCCAATTCCAGAGGGACATATCTACGATCCAGAGTTGAGAGAGACTTTGGCCAGCCTGCATACTACAGACGAAGAATCAGGATTTCTGATAGGATCAGATGTACACCCGGTCTGAGATATCTTGTGCAGAGGTTTCCCAGCATGCAACGTCGAGATACCAACCAGGACATCAGTGACGGGCGCATTTGTAGAATGCTCAGACTGCAATGTTCTACATCTACAGCATTTCAGTACCCTAGAAGAATATACTGCAAGCACCAACGAGTCTCAGACTCCATGTTTTGTGGCAAATGAACCGTATGTCCCACTGGGGACAGACCAGCGCGCACCGCGAAGCCCATGATCGTACATCCCGCTTGAGGCTAAATCTCATATTCAAGATCAGCCAACACCAGTTTGGATTCCTGCCGAGGCCCGGAGGAAGGAATATCCTAGACAGCTGCCAGCTCCCGGTATGGTGGAATATTACAAAATAAGCAGGGTAAACAAAAGAGAATTCAAATTCTACGAAGAAGTTCAAAGAAAGTTTATCAACATATTGGAAGGCCTGGAGTTATATACCAGGGTTTTCTCTGAAACTGATGAAAGAAGCATCCTGGATTGCATCTTTGATTTGAGAGATAGAAGTCGAGCAGTCCTTCTCATGGAAAGAACGTACTCTGAGCCGAAGAAATGGATGCAGGGGAAAGGAAGAATCACCATCCAGTGTGGATGTTGCTACAATTTTACAAACAACTGACAGGGGAATCGGCCTGGGATACTCAAAAATGACCAAGTGGATCCGTTACCCCTGATGATCAAGTGGATGATAAAGAGAATGGTCAAATGGAATATCCTACCCGCCACTTGCATTCCTAGCAGTNTGTACTCCGAGCCGAAGAAATGGATGCGGGGAAAGGGAAGAATCACCATCTAGTGCGGATGTTGCTACAATTTTACAAACGACAGACAGGGGAGTCTGCCTGGGATCCTCAAATACGACCAAGTGGATCCGTTACCCCCAATGATAAAGTTGATGATAAAGAGAATGGTCAAGTGGAAAATCCTACCCGCCACTTGCATTCCTAATAGTTGCATCATCAATATTTACGAAGAAGGTGACTACATTGCTCCGCACATTGAACATCATGACTTTGTGAGGCCTTTCTGCACGGTCTCATTCATGAGTAAGAGAAATATTTTGTTTGTTAAAGAAATCGATATAATCGGCCCTAGTGAATTCAGAGGAGCTGTAGAGATTCCTCTTCTTGTTGGTTCAGTACTTGTTCTCAAGGGCAACGGTGCATACGTTTCCAAAAACTGTATTCCAGGGGTACGACACCGTAGGGTGTCCGTGACCTTCCGCAGAATGGATGACAGTAAGATACCATATGGATTCCAGCAAGACCCGGACTTGGAGGAACTGTTTCCTTACGAGCTATGAGAAGGTTGTACCTATGAATACATGCAAAGGGAACTCTTATCCTGGAGCATGACTCAGAAGGTCTGCTTGATCAAGAGCTCGATATACCAAGCGCAGAGGACTCACTTGCTTTCTTTTAACAAGCTTGACATGTATCTGATGTAATCAGTCTATGATGTACTCATATCTTGAGAAGACTCTCAATGCATTTCAACATGTGTTACATGATGTACTCTCTTTGTGGCATTAGCCTATATTTGATGTGTAGTATCTTTATCGAAGCAGATTAATGGAAATTTCTCTGAAGTTGTGCCTTTTTGTCAATTGCCTTTTTGTACGATGGATGAAAGCCGCGAACCATGCAATGGTTCAGAGTTCCAATGAACAAAGAATGAATCGATAAATTTTCAACAATAAATAAAACACAAATAAAAGATAATTGTAATAAATAAACAACAGAACAAATTTCTTTTGAAAATCAACCAATTGAAATTAAAACTTTGAAAACACATTTTTTGAAAAATCAATTGTGACAAAATCAATAAGAAAATAAAACAAACTTGTTGAGTGGATACTTCCATTTTCAGAATTTCCTACTCTTTGTGCGCGCAGCACAACCATCGTTATCTACACTAACTCTCTACACATCCTC
>JXCR01145905.1:224148-288367 GCA_002079205.1 Phalaenopsis hybrid cultivar
CATAACTTTGTGTAGAAAAATCACAAAAATAAAATAAAAATACCCTTTTGCTCAGTGAACAGAGGAGAATAAAGTGGAATAATTTTCAAGTCCATTTGATGCATAAAAATATTTTTAATTAATTAAATGCTATTTGGAATCATTTGATTCTCCATGCATATTGACACATCACCTTGGCTTGAAATTTTGACAGAATCATTTGATTCTCCATGCATATTGACACATCACCTTGGCTTGAAATTTTGACATATTGTTCCTCTGTAAGGGGAAACATTCTCTCATTTTTCTAAAGTCGGATGAGGTTCCTATACAGAGATCCATATTTTTCAAGTTTTTTCACATTATTTCCTTAAAATAATCATGGAAATTAGCATATTGATTATAAAATCCTAAGAAAATTTTGGAAGGTCCATCATGACTAGAGAAACCTTTGAAAATAATTTCATGGGTCAAGTCATTTAAAATATTCTTAAATTTTACAAACACTAAATCACTAACATAACTAATTTTGGAAAATTTAAACATTTAAATGACTTGATTTTTCATCTCCACTGTGATTTATGATCTAGAGAACTCATCATAAAAATTTCAAAATATTTTGAGTTAGTTTGACAACTTAAATTGATTTTTAAAGATAAATACCACTCTTAACACTTAAATGTTTTTTTAAAAATCAAGACATAACTCAAAAAATTATGAAACTTAGTTGTTTGAGTTCTCTGTGATCAGGGGTATTTTCTAAAAATAAAATGATATTTAAGATAAAAATTTTGGCCTATTCTAAATATTTAAATAATTAAAAATTCATAAAAATCATAAAAACAATAAAACTCATGGCCCATTTTGAAATATTTAATAATTTAAAATTCATAAAAATCACAAAAATAATAAAACTCATGGAAATGTTCTAAATTGCTTCCTAATTCATAAAAATAATAAAAGTAATAAAACTCATGGAAATGTTCTAAATTGTTTCCTAATCACCTAGGAACAATTAGAATATTTTTCTTGATTTTCTAAATAAAGATATTTATTTTCAAAGCTAAATTTTTTTTAAAAGGCTAAAAATGAGTTTTCACTAAAACAATTCCAATAAATCAATGAAAAATCAAAAAAATATAAAATTTACACTTCTAAGTTCTCTGACCTTAGGGAGATTTTTCAAAATTATAAAACTTAATTTTCACCACTTGAAATATTTTATTTTTATTAAATAACACAGAACTTAAAATAATTATAATAAATCACAAAGAATTAAAAAAAAATGTAAAATTTGATCCAAAGACTTCTCTGATCTAGGTCTACCTCCAGTAAAAATTTCAAGAGATTATAATTTACCTTGGTCAAGTTAAGAATTTTCTTTGAAAAATCCTATTTCTGCATTAAAATAATTATATCAATTAAATTAAATTTTGAAAAAACACATTTTCACCTCTAATGTCTCAATGGACCCATGAATTAGGTATAATAAAAATTTCAAAGTCATCTGAATTTAATTTGACAAATTATGAAGTGTTAAAGCCTTAGGGGCAAATGTGTAATTTTGGAAATTTTGCCTTNTGATACTCATGTAGATGGTCCCCTAAATCTACTAGCCCTAGGGCTATGGTTTAGCTAAGACCANTCCTTCACCAGAGTTGTTCCTTGTGATCATATACAACAAATGCAACAATAAATTGAGCCAATTGATGTAGCTAACCTAGCCCAAACCCAAGTTTTGGTCATTTGCACCCACTTGGACCCTTACACTAAATGTGACCTAACCACCCTAAGGCCACCAAATTAACTCCACCACAACCATTAGTTGGACTTAGCGACCATTCCAAACACCATGAAATCACCTAAATAAAGCCATGGACCGTTCCCATAAATTAAGGGATCTTATTTCCAAAAATGCACATGCTTAAGATATCTTTGCCAAATCCTCCCCCACAGCCATTATTTGGACCTAGTGACCAGTCCAAACACCATGAAACCACCTAAATCAAGCCATGGACCAAAGGTCAAGTTAAGGGACCTTATTTCCAAAAATGCACATGCTTAAGATGTCTTTGCCAAATCCAAGCACATTTGCATTAAATTGCTGTGATGGATTCCTCTGGGTTCCCTGAGCTCCTAGCCCACCTACCCCTGGACAGCCGGCAAGTTTAGTGGTCAGAAAAGCCCAAAACCAAGAGCCACTCTCATGGCACCTCACCCAAATCAAGTACATTTGCATTAAATTGTTGTGATGGATTCCTCTGGGTTCCCTGAGCTCCTAGCCACCCCAAATCCAAACACATTTGCATTAAATTGCTATGATGGATTCCTCTGGGTTCCCTGAGCTCCTAGCCACCTCCATGCATTAAATTGCTGTGATGGATTCCTCTGGGTTCCCTGAGCTCCTAGCCACCTCCCCCTGGGCCGGTCGGCCCGCCTAGTGGCCAGAAAAGACCAAAATCAAGAGCCACCCCTATGACACCTGACCCAAATCAAACCTAGAGTCCAGCTCATCCAAATCAAACTATGGAGCTCCTTTGCCCTCCACTTAAGCACCACAATGCACCCAAACTTATGCCCTGAGAGCCACCCCATGGCCAGTTTTATAAAAACTCACCTCAACGGCCATGGGAGGTGTGCTGAAATTTTCTTAGAGAGGCCTCTCCAAACTTCTCTTAAAATCACCTCCCACGACCATGGGAGGTGTGCTGAAATTTTCTCAGAGAGGCTTCTCCAAACTTCACACAGGAACTCACCTCCACGGCCATGGGAGGTGTGCTAAAAATTTTCTCAGAGAGAGCTTCCCAAATCACTCACAGAGCTTCTTTGAGACCTCCTCCTCTCACGGCCATGGGAGGTATGCTAAAAATTTCTCAGAGAGGCCTCTCCAAACTTCACACTGAGCTTCTTTAAGATTCCCTCAGTGCATTCCAACCACTTTCCCTCACCCATTCCCATTGTCGGAGCCCAATTTTTAGCTCGAAACCCTGTCGGAAACCAGGACAGAACCCAATACACCTCCACACTCCACCAAACTTTAATTCCTTGNCCGGACCTTGCATTCTGACACTTTCTTTTGAGAATTAACCTACATTTAAATTCTCACTTCCGAATCAGTCCTAAATTCTGATTCTTCACATTTGAGGTCAGAACTTACATTCCGACACTTTCTTTTCAGAATTGACCTACATTTCAATTCTCACTTCCGAATCAGTCCTAAATTTCTGATTCTTTACATTGGCCGGACCTTACATTCCGACACTTTCTTTTGAGAATTGACCTACATTTCAATTCTCACTTCAGACCTTACATTCCGACACTTTCTTTTGAGAATTGACCTACATTTCAATACTCATTTCTGAATCAATCCTACATTTCTGGCTCATTACATTCGAGGTCGGTCCTTATACTCTGGCTCTCCTTTTTTTGAGTCGATATTTGAATCTCATTTCCCATCTTGGGGTAAACACTTACATTTTTACTCCCATCCTTTGGAAATCTTTGAAATTTCATAACTTAAAATTCACTCTCCGATCCCCAGCGAGAGTCTCTTCCCTTTGATTTCAACCAGACGATCGCCTGCTAATTCCCCGGTAGAAATAAATCGCACACGAAACTCTACACGTACTTCCGGGTCCGTTGACTTAGAAGGTTGTATTGGTTTTTTTGTTGATCTCGTCGGTCAACGCCAATACACGCGGTGTGCTTGCCCAGCACACCACACCTATTGGGGGTCCATTTGTTGACCTCAATTTTGGTTGAGGTTTAATTCCTCCTCTTTAATAGCCTAGGGTCTAGCCATAGGACTTTTTCTTTTGATTATTCCTAGAAAACTAGACTTGGAACCCTTACCACTAGAAATTCCAAACTGTTCTCTACTCAGCTTGAAGTTTCACATGTTGGTCTCAACCTCTAAACACTTAGTAGGTGGGGTCACTGTGGGGGAAACTCAAGATGAGTCACCCTTAGGATTGCTGGACCTTAGGGTTGACCTTGGTGTTGGTCTGGAGCTAAGCCACTCACTACACTTATCTACACCCACATTCACTCACAACCCTGAGCTCAAATTTCTAACCTAAACTCTCATCTACACCCACATTCACTCACAACCCTGAACTCAAACTTCTAGTCTAGATCCCTTGACCATTCTCTACACTCACAATCACTCACAACCCTGAACTCAAATTTCTAGCCTAGATCCCTTGATCTTTAGGATCCTCATGTAGATGGTCCCCTAAACCTACTAGCCCTAGGGCTATGGTTTGGCTAAGACCACTATCAGAGGACCCAAAATGGGGCTTCCTTTGGTCTATGGCTCATTGGTGATGATTGGTGCCTCAACTCTACCAAAATACCCATCTTGGCCTTTTGACCCCTAAGGCACCCCCTAATTACCAAAATACCCCTCTTTGGCCCAAAATCCCAAAAATTCCAAAAATTCTCAGAAAATCCCAATAAATCACAAATATTCTCAGAAAATCCCAATAAATCCCAAATATTCTTAATTTCATTTCTTTCAACTACCACATGACCCATTTGGGCCAATTTGACCATCTTTAACCAAAATCCCCAAATTGCCCTTTAAAGACCAAAAATTCCCCAAATTCATCTCAAATGTACACCAATTTGATCTCAATTGACCACAATTTCAATCCTAAACTCATATTCACTTTTGATATGACCAAAATAAACCAAATCCAATCTCAATGGGGTCCATGATTTGAGCCTAATTTTAATTTGGGTCAAAACCCCAATTTTGAACATATTGCTTAATCTCACCCAATTGAACCCAAAGCCTAGTCAATTGGACTCAATTAATGTTGAAAAATCTTTATAACATTCCTATACATCTAAATCAACCATCAACTGACCTTGGTGAAGTTTCAAATCCATTTGATTTTGGCCTAAATCCAAAATTCCCAAATTTAGCCCCAAATTGGCTGTCCCTAAATTTCACCCAATTGATTGACTTAACCTTCAAATTGGCATCCAATTCATGTTGAAAACTCTTCATGAGGTCTCTATTGACCATTTAAAAAAATAAATTTTGACTTAACGCAAGGCTAACCCAAGCTAGATCCAAGTCTAGCCCAACATGACCAAATTGATTAAAGTTCAAAATTCCTTCAAATTGACCTTTCAATTGAACTCAAAACCATTGCCATCCTTCACCAAAGGTGTTCCTTATGATCATCTACACCAAATGAAACAATTATTTGGGCCAATTAACATGACTAACCTAGCCCAAACCCAAGTTTTGGCCATTTGCACCCATTTGGACCCATACAATAAATGTGGCCTAACCACCTTAAAGCCACCAAATTAACACCACCACAGCCATTAGTCGGACTTAGTGACCAGTCCAAACACCATGAAACCACCTAAATCAAGCCATGGACCAAATCTCCCCCAAATTAAAGGATCTTATTTCCAAAAATGCACATGCTTAAGATATCTTTGCCAAATCCAAGCACATTTGCATTAAATTGCTGTGATGGATTCCTATGGGTTCCCTGAGCTTCTAGCCACCTCCCCCTGGCCAGCCGGCCAGCCTAGTCGCCGGAAAAGCCCAAAACTGAGAGCCACCCCTATGGAACCTCACCTAAATCAAACCTATAGGCCAACTCATTCAAATCAAACTATGGAGCTCCTCTGCCCTCCACCTAAGCACCACATTGCACTTAAACTTATGCACTGAGAGCCACCACATGACCTTTTTTATAAAAACTCACCTCCCACGGCCATGAGAGGTGTCCTAAAATTTTCTTAGAGAGGCTTCTCCAAAATTCACACAGAGCTTCCCTAAGATCCCCTCCGTGCATTCCAACCGTGTTCCCTCACCCATTCCCATTGTCGGAGCTCAATTTTGAGCTTGAAACCTTGCCGGAAACCAGGACAGAACCCAATACACCTCCACACTCCACCAAACTTCAATTGCTTGTGCCCACACCTTCACAAGAGTGAAAGAATACAAAGCCTCATCCAATCCCCCTTCCATAGAGCCTCTACCATAGCTCTAGAGCAACACCTGAAATCGAGCTTGGTCGAATTCATACCTATTCCTTATACCAAGACCAATGACTCAATCCTTAGGCTCCTTGGACCCCAACAAACGTGCCGAGCACCTCTAATCGAAGCCTCCCTTCTCAGAACAAAGGTATAAAACTCCTCATCCTCCCGAGCTTATTTTGATTCTCCATTTACTTAATCTTGATTTCATGGTACCTTAGCCGTATGGATGTGTTCGTTTCACTTAGATGAGTCCATAGATCAAACTCAAAGTGATTTGGTTGAGTCTAGGTTGAGATCTTAAGGTTTTAGTCTGGATGGGCACAGGATCATTCTATCAGGGACGATGCGGAGGAGCCGTTTGATCAAGCGTGTATCAAATGGACGCGGGAGATCAAGTCAGACAGCGCTTCGGGACATAAACAGCGGGCCAAGACAGTAGCTACGTGGACGACGACGTCCAACCAGAGCGCGCCACGCATGCCTTCGAAGTCGTCGTAGGTTGAGGTGGCACGCGCTGTTTAAATAGATAAATAGGACTTTTTCCTATNTTAGACCAACACTTGAAAACGAGCTTGGTCGAATTCACACTTAGACTTCACACCAAGATCAGGACTTTAATCTCTACCTTCCTTGGACCCCAACGAACGTGCCAAGGACCTCTGATCAAAGTTTCCCTTCTCAGAGCAAAGGTATAAAACTCCTCCTCCTCCCAAGCTTGTTTTGATCCTCCATTTACTTAAGCTTGATTTCATGGCACCTTAACCGTATGGATGTGTTCGTCTCACTTCGAGTCCATAGGATCAAACCCGAAGTGATTTGGTTGAGTCTAGGCTAAGATCTTAAGGTTTTAGTTCTCCATTTACATAAGCTTGATTTCATGGCATCTTAACCGTATGGATGTGTTCGTCTCACTTAGACGAGTCCATCTTTCATAGCTTATTAACCGTATAGATGTGTTTGTCTCACTTAGACGAGTCCATAGGATCAAAACCGAAGTGATTTGGTTGAGTCTAGGCTAAGATCTTAGGGTTTTAGTGTGGACGGTCACGGGATCTGAAGTGAATTGGTTGAGTCTAGGCTGAGATCTTAAGGTTTTATTGTGGACGGGCATGGGATCATTCCATCGGGGACGATGATGGAGAGCCGTTCAATCAAGCGTGTATCAAATGAACGGGGGAGATCGAGCCGGACAGCGCTTCGGGACATAAATCGCGGGCCGAGTCAGCAGCTACGTGGACGGCGATGTCCAACCAGAGCCTTCCACGCATGCCTTCGGAGCTGCCTAGGATCTAGTCAGCACGCACTATTTAAATTGATAAATAGTGCTTTTTCCTATTTATTTAAATACCCTTAACTTAGAAAATCCATAACTTTGTGTAGAAAAATCACAAAAACTTTTTATATTTATTTAAATACCCTTAACTTAGAAAATTCATAACTTTGTGTAGAAAAATCACAAAAATAAATAAAAATATCCTCTTGAAAATACATAACTTTGTGTAGAAAAATCACAAAAATAAAATAAAAATACCCTCTTGCTCAGCTTCTATTTATTTAAATACCCCCAAACTTATAAAATCCATAAATTTGTGTAGAAAAATCACAAAAATAAAATAAAAATACCCTCTTGCTCAGTAAACAAAGGAGAATAATGTGAAATAATTTTTAAGCCCATTTGATACATAAAAAATTTTTAATTAGTTAAATACTATCTGAAATTATTTGATTCTCCATGCATATTTACACATCACCTTGACTTGAAATTTTGACATATTGTAGCCTATACAAGGGGGAACATTCTCTGATTTTTCCTAAGTCAGAGGAGGTCTCTATACGGAGATCCATGTTTTAAAATATTGGAAATAATTTCATGGGTCAAGTCATTTAAAATATCCTTAAAATTTTCAAATACTAAATCACTAAGATAATTGATTTTAAAAAATATAAACATTTAAATGACTTGATTTTTGATCTCCACTGTGATCTATGATTCAGAGAACTCATTATAAAAGTTTCAAAATATTTTGAGTTCATTTCATAACTTAAATTGATTTTTAAAAATAAATACCACTCTTGGCACTTAAATGATTTTCTAGAAATCAAAATATAACTCAAAAAATTATGAAACTTAGTTTTTTGAGTTCTCTGTGATCAGGGATATTTTCNAAGGGGTATGACTTTTGAGGTCAATAATTAATCAATTTAATACCCCTATGTTGACTTTCAAATAGAATTCAAATCATGAATCATGACTACTTAAAACTTAATCCTCGAATTAAGACACTCACCTAGGTCTTAAGGGCTTAGTGGTGATTTAAGCTAAATCAAGATTGACTAAAAGAGGATTAGAGAAATAAACATAATTATATCAAACATTCTTGAAACACCACTAAGCCCAATTAGGATTAAAATTTGGCTAAGTTTTCAAATTACACTAACTTGCCCCTTCATGGGTCTTCACCCGCATAATTCTTAAATTGAATGACAAATGATAATTACCCCTTTTATAGGGATAATTGAGACATCAATGTTCACTGAGTAATAAGGGTAATCACAGGATGAACCATTAAGCAACATAATGAGTTTAAACGGACTCGAGGCTTTTCAGTAGTTGGCGAGAGAGAGGCATGGACCTGCTTCCCCCTCTTAGCTTGTTGGATACCTCAGAGGCCTATTAAACTTAATATTTTTCGCTTAATGGAATCATCCTTAATTAAACTTTTAAGGACTTACCAAAATACAGCATAGAGTTAGGAAAACTCCTCAGAACTCTACTTTTCCTACTCTTCATAAATGCCCTCACATGCATTTTCAAGTTTCAGGTGGTGGAACAGAAGACTCGCAGGTACGCTTTTACAGTTTATAGTATCGTCTTTCTTCTGCCTTTTTCCTTACATATTTCATGCTTGCATTTACCTATATAAACTTGCATGTTAACCATAAGTAAAACCAAAATTAAAAATCAACCAAGATAAAATTCACCGCCACAACATTCAAAATATAAAACACTCAAGCAAAACAAAAATTAAAATCAATCAAGATAAAATTCACCGCCACAACATTCAAAATATAAAACAACTCAAAATTTTAATACAAACCCACATAAAACCACAACTTCAACTAAATTAAGATGCCTCTATCAGATGATCGGGAATCCCTCGGAGGAGGTAACCTACGGTTGCTAACGAGGCTTCCCACAGTTTAAAAGAAATTATGGAACTCATTATGTTGGGTTTGATAAGCTCATTTGGACTAAGTGAATCCAATAGAAAAAAGTGATGCCGGAACGAGGGAACCGTAGGATCCTAACCGGTGTCGCTCTAATCAACTTTAATATGCCCTCTATAAAATTTAAAGAACTTCAACCATAAAGCCACCTGATTTGATATTATAACTTGACATAATAGATAACTCAAACTTGTCGTGACAAGGAGCTTGGAGCTAGCTTGGTGGGCAGCACGGCCATCTTCAACAGCAAAACCTGTCTTCCCGCGAGGAGCTTGGAGCTAGCATGGTGGGCAGCACGGCCATCTTCAACAGCAAAACCTTTCTTCAGGCAAGAGCTTGGAGCTAGCTTGGTGGGCAGCACGACCATCTTCAACAGCAAAACCTGTCTTCCATTGTGGCAAGCAGCTTGGAGCTAGCTTGGTGGGCAGCACGACCATCTTCAACAGCAAAACCTATCTTCACCAGTCTCCTTCCTTAGACTTAAACAACTAAGTCATAGGACTTCAAGGTTGCTTGCTTATGCAACGTCTCCTTCCTTAGCTAAAGTCATCTTCAACAGCAAAACCTGTCTTCCCCAGCTAAACCAATCTTCCTTCCTTAGACTTAAACCCGGAAAACCTATCTTCCTCAGCTAAACCAATCTTCCTTCCTTAGACTTAAACAACAAAGCCATAGACTTTGAGGTTGCTTGCTTATGCAACGTAAATCCTCACCTTATATTTAGGCCTTTGTATAGCCCTGCTCGAGGTTGCTTGCTTATGCAACGTAAATCCTCACCTTATCTTTAGGTCCTTGCATAGCCCTGCTATACAATATAAGCCCTAACTCATCTTAGGATTCTGAGGTTGTCGTTTGACACGACCTNAGATACTTAAATTTTGACTCTCTCCTTAAAGCCGATACCTAAATTTCTCATTTCTGAATCAGTCCCACATTCCTGATTCTTTACATTTGAGGACGGTCCTTACATTTCAACACCTTCTTTTGAGAATTGACCTACATTTCAATTCTCATTTCCGAATCAGTCCTAAATTTCTGGTTCTTTACATTTGAGGTCGGTCCTTATATTCTGACACTTTCTTTTGAGAATTGACCTACATTTCAATTCTCATTTCCGAATCAGTCCTAAATTTCTGATTCTTTACATTTGAGATCGGTCCTTACATTCCGACACCTTCTTTTGAGAATTGACCAACATTTCAATTTTCATTTCCGAATCAGTCCTAAATCTGATTCTTTACATTTGAGGTGGATCCTTACTTTCCGACACCTTCTTTTGAGAATTGACCTACATTTCAATTCTCATTTCTGAATCAGTCCTAAATTTCTGATTCATTACATTTGAAGTTGGTCCTTACATTATGACACCTTCATTTGAGAATTGACCTACATTTCAATTCTCATTTCTGAATCAGTCCTAAATTTCTGATTCTTTGTTTGAGGTCGGTCCTTACATTCTGATGCTCTCCTTTGAGAATTGATCTACATTTCAATTTTCATTTCTGAATCAGTCCTACATTTCTGATTCTTTACGTTTGAGTTCGGTCCTTACATTCTGACTCTCTCTTTTACGAATTGACCTACATTTTGATTCTCATTTCTAAATCAGTCCTACATTTCTGATTCATTACATTTGAGGTCGGTCCTTACACTCCGACTCTCTCTCTCACTCCCTCACTCTTTTTTTGAGTTGATATTTGAATTTCAAGTCCCACCTCGGGATCAACACTTACATGTTGACTCCCATCCTTTGGAAATTTTTGAAATTTCATAACTCATAGTCCACTCTCTGTTCCCCAGCGAGAGTCTCTACTCCTTGATTTCAACCAGACGATCACCTGCTAATTCCCCAGCAGAAACAAATCACGCACACAACTCTACGCATACTTCCAGGTATGTTGACTTAGAAGTTTTTATTGGTTTTTGTTGATCTCATCGGTCAACGCCAATACGCGCGGTGTGCTTTCCCAGCACACCACACCTATTGGGGGTCCATTTTTTGACCTCATTTTTGGTTGAGGTTTAGTTTTTCCTCTTTAGTAACCTAGGGTCTAGCCACAGGACTTTTCCTGTTGACTATTCCTAGAAAACTAGACATGGAACCTTCACCACTAGAAATTCCAAACTCTTCTCCACTCAACTTGAAGCTCCACATATTGGTCCTAACCTCTAAACACTTAGTAGGTGGGGTCACTGCGGGGGAAACTCAGGATTAGTCACCCTTAGGATTGCTGGACCTTAGGGTTGACCTTGGGTGTTGGTCTGGAGCTAAGGCACTCATCTAAACTCATCTACACTCACAATCACTCACAACCATGAACTCAAATTTCTAGCCTAGATCCCTAGATGGTCCCCTAAACCTACTAGCCCTAAGGCTATGGTTTAGCTAAGACCACTATGTAGAGGACCCAAAATGGGATTTTCATTGGTCCATGGTTTATTGTTGACGATTGGTACCTCAACTCTACCAAAATACCCATCTTGGTCTATCGCCCCCAAAACACCCCCAAATTACCAAAATACCCCTCTTGGGCTCAAAATCCCAAAAATTCCAAAAATTACCAAAAAATCCCAATAAATCTTAAATAATCCCAATTTTATTTCTCTCAACTACCACATAACCCAATTTGGTCAATTTAACCATCTTTAACCAAAATCCCCAAATTGCCCTTTAAAGACCCAAATTTCCCTAAATCCAACTCAAATGTCCATCAATTGGGTCTCAATTGACCCCAATTCCAATCCTAAACTCAAATTCACTTTTGATATGACCAAACTAAACCAAATCCAAGCTCAATTGGTTCATGATTTGAAGCCAATTCTGATTTGGGTCAAAACCCAAATTTTGACCATATGACTTAATCTCACCAAATTGAACCCATAGCCGAGTCAATTCGCCTTAATTAATGTTGAAAAATCTTTATGAAAATACTATACATCAAAATCAACCATCAATTGGCATTGGTGAAGCCTCAAATCCATTTGATTTTGGCCTAAATCCAAAATTCCCAAATTTAGCCTCAAATTGGCTAAGTCCCTAAATTTCACCCAATTGATTGCCTTAACCTCCAAATTGGCATCCAATTCATGTTAAAAACTCTTCATGAGGTCCCTATTGACCATTTAAAACAATCAATTTGGACGTAGCCCAAAACTAACCCAAGCTAGACCTAAACCTAGCCCAACATGATCAAATTGATTAGAGTTCAAAATTCCTTCAAATTGACCCTTCAATTGGACTCAAAACCACTTCCATCCTTCACTAAAGTTGTTCCNGTTCTAAATAAAGATATTTATTTTCAAAGCTTAAAAATAATTTTTTTTAAAAAGGCTAAAAATGAGTTTTCACTAAAATAATTCCAATAAATCAAGGAAAAATTAGAAAAATATAAAATTTTCTCTTCTGAGTTCCCTGACCTTAGAGAGATTTTCAAAAATTATAAGACTTAATTTTCACCACTTAAAATATTTTTTTTATTAAATAGCCCAGAATTTAAAATAATTCTAATAAATCACAGAAAATTCAAAAAATTATGAAATTTGATCCAAAGGTTTTTATGGTCTAGGTCTACCTCCAGTAAAAATTTCAAAGGATTACATATTACTTTGGTCAAGTTAGAAATTTTCTTTGAAAAATCCTATTTTTGCATGAAAATAATTATTTTAATTAAACTGCATTTTGAAAAATCATATTTTCTCCTCTGATGTCTTAATTGACCCATGAATAAGGTAGGATAAATTATCAAGTGTTAGAGCCTTAGGGGCAAATGTGTAATTTTGGAAACCTTGCCCTAATTAACATTTAGGCCTAATTTTAGGAGGGAAAATGGGTAACCTCTAATCTTAATAAATTTATTTGATGCTTGAAACACAAAGGGGTTAATTGGTAGAAACCAATCTTATTTTCCTAATTAAGACTAATAAATTTCTAAATTATTAGAATTTGGAAGTGTATTAAAATTAAATGATCTTGGACTTAGGGGTATGACTTTTGAAGTCAATATTTAATCAATTTAATACTCCTGTTTTGATTTTCAAATAAAATTCAAATCATGAATCATGATCACTTAAATCTTAACCCTTTTTTAAGTCTAATTAAGACACTCACCTATGTCTTAAGGGCTTAGTGGTGACTTAGGTTAAATAAAAAAAATTGACTAAATGAGGATTAGAGAAAATAAGATGATTATATCAAACATCCTGGAAACTCCACTAAGCCTAATTAAGATTAAAAATTTGGCTAAGTATTCAAATTATACTAACTTGCCCTTTTAAGGGTCTTCACCCACATAATTTTGAAATTAAATGATAAATGATAATTACCCTATTCTTAGGGATAATTGAGACATCAGAGTTCATTGAGTAATAAGGGTATTCATAGGATGAGCGATTAAGCAACATAATAAGTTTAACTGGACTCGAGGCTTTTCACTAGTTGGTGAGGGGGAGACATGGACCTGTTTCCCCCTCCAACTTGTTGGATACCTCAGAGGCCTATTAAATTTAATATGCTTCGCTCAATGAAATCATCCTTAATTAAACTTTTAAGGACTCACCAAAATATGACATAGGGGTAGGAAAATTACCAAAATTTTACCTTTCCTGCTCTTCATAAACTGCCTTAACATGCATTTTAAGTTTCAGGTGGTGGAACGAGAAGACTCACCAAGTACACTTTTACAGTTTTCAGTGTTGTCTTTCTTGTACTTTCATACTGTACTTTTATACCTGCAAATTTGCATGCTAAACAAAGATGTCACTCTGCACGAAAACTAAAACCATCAGGATAGCCACATAACCAAAACCAAAATTAAAAATTAACCAGGATAAAATTCACCGCCAGAACATTCAAAATATAAAACAACTCAAAATTTAATCACAAACATCACAAAAAAACCAAAACTTCAACTAAATTAAGACGTCTCTATTGGATGATCGGGAATCACTCGGAGGAGGTAACCTACGGTTGCTAACGAGGCTTCCCACGGTTTAAATGAAATTATGGAACTCATTAAGTTGGATAAAAATTTTCAAAATTTCTCAAAATCTTTAAAGAGCATACGATTAACATTTTGTTTTCTGAAGCCTTAGAACAAATGTCAAGCTATGTGAAGTTTACGACAGTTATTCTTAAAAGAAAAAGGAAGTTTGAAGATAACGAGACTGTTGCACTTAGTGAGGAGTGCGGTACTATAATTCAAAAAAAGCTTACTAAAAAGCTTAAAGATCATGGTAGCTTCACAACTCCATGTACAATAGAGATAAATTTTATGGGAAAGCTTTATATGATTTCGGTGAAGGCATTAACTTTATGACATTATCAATATTTCAAAATTAGGAGATATATCCCTTATTTTTGTAACTTTGCAGTTAGCAAATCGTTCAATAACATATCTTAAGAGAGTTATAGAAGATGTTTTTGTGAAAGTAGATTGATTTATCTTTCCTGGTGATTTCATTGTACTAGATATGGTGGAAAATAAAGAGCTACTTATGATTTTGGGGAGACCTTACCTAGTTAGAGGAAGACAAATGCTAGATGTGCAAAAAGGGGAATTAACTATGCAATGATCAATTAATTACGTTTAATATTTCAAAATCAATGAAGTATCCTGCAAGACTTAAAGGTTATGAATGTTACAGAATGGTTGTAAGATGATGTCAGAGTGAATGACATTTCAAAACAACTTTTGAAGAGAAATCTGAAATGAAAGAGTTGGAACACAAGCAAGAAGAGGAATTTGAGAAATTTGAAGATTTTTATAAGGAAGATCTGATTTGTGTTCTAGAGAGTTTTGAGGTTTTGGACACAATGAAAAATGATAATTTTTTTTGTCCATTAATTAAAAAGGCTCCTGAACTTGAGTTGAATTTACTTCCTGAACATTTAAAATATGGCTTTTTAAGTGATTCCTCAACGTTACCAGTTATAATTTCCTCAAATTTAACTCCAGAAGATAAAGTGAGTTTAATTAAAACTTTCGAGAATTATAAAAAACTCTTTGGATGGACCATTGCTTATTTTAAAGAATTCATTCCTTCATTATGTACACATAGAAATCAAATAGAAGAGAAATACAAACCCAGGGCTGATCCTTAAAGGAGATTGAATCCTGTTATAAAGGAAGTTATTAAGAAAGAAATTTTAGATTGGTTAGATGCTGGAATTATCTATCCTAACTGAGATAGTGCATCAGTAAGTTCAATTCACTGCGTTCTTAAGAAAGGAGGAGTGATTGTCGTAATATATGAACATAATGAGTTAATACCAACAAGACAAGTCACAGGGTGGTGAATATGAATTGAATATAGAAAATCAAATCTTGCTACTAGGAAATATCATTTTTCACTACCCTTTCTAGATCAAATATTGGATAGACTAGCTGGGCATCAATAGTTTTATTTTCAGTATGAATATAATTGGTTATCACCAAATAAAAATAGCTTCAAAGTATCAAGAGAAAACAACTTTTACCTATTTTTATGGCACATTTACTTTTAAGAGAATGCCCTTTGGTTAATGTAATGTCCCTGCTACATTTTAAAGTTGCCTGATGGTTATTTTCTGTGATTTAATTGAAAAAGGGAATTGAAGTTTTTATGGATGAATTTTCAATGTTTGGAACCTTATTTTAATCATGTTTAGAACATTTATAGATAGTTCTTATGCATTGTGAAGAGAAAAATTTAGCCCTTAATTGGGAAAAAGACCAATTTATGGTAGCAGGAGGAATTTTTTTAGGATGTCAGATATCAGAAAATGTTTTGAAGGTAGACCTTGCAAAAAATTAAGTGATCACTAATTTATCTTACCTAACAAATGTGAGGGAAATTAGGAGTTTTTTAGGACATATTAGATTCTACAGACGTTATATTAAAGAATTTCAGAAAATTACTAAGCTATTATACCATTTCCTAGATATACCAATAGAGGAGAAAATTTTTATCTGAAGCTAAGACTTATTTTTGGGATGACCCATTTTTATATAAACAAGTGAGAAATTTATTTCTGAAGCTAAGCCTTATTTTTTGGATGACCCATATTTATATAAACAAGGAAAGGATCTGATCATTCGAAGATGTTGTGCCTTTAGAAGAAACTTATGAGGTTATCTAAATATGTCCTAATTCTAATTTTGGGGGAAATTTTGGCAATAATAAAACAACATAAAAAATTTTGTAATTTGAATTTTATTCACCTAAATTGTTTAAAGATGTTAATGCTTATGTCAAAACATGCGATCAATTTCACGAGTAGGCAATATTTCTAGGAGAAATGAGATGCCCGTCAATTATGTGTTGGAAGTTGAGATATTTGATTTTTGGGGATTGGTTTCACAGGACCATTTATACTATATTTCAAAAATTTATATATATTTATAGCAGTAGACTATGCATCCAAATTGATAGAAGTTGTTGATTTACCTCGATGTGATGCTCAAAGTGTTGTAAAGTTTTAAGGAACGAATATAGTTTGTAGATTTGTGATGTTGAGAGTGATCATAACTGACACTCAAACTAATTTCAAGAATGCAATAATGAAGAAATTATTAAAGAAATATCATTTCAACCATTGAATTGCTACTGCTTATCATCCTCAGACAAGTGGTTTGGCTAAATTATCCAATCGTGAAATTAAAAGAATATGGGATAAATCTATGAATCCAACAAAAAATGGATTGGTCAGTCAAACTTAATTATGCTTTCTGGGCTTATAGGATTGCATATAAAACTCCTATAGGAATGTCCCTATATAGGCTAATACATGGGAAAGCTTGTCATTTACCAGTTGAACTTGAACATAAAGCATATTGGGCTATTAAGAAATTTAATTATAATTTAAAGGATGCCGATGAGAAAAGGCTATTGCAATTAAATGAGCTTGATTAGATAAGGAATGAAGTTTATGAGAGTACTAAGATTTATAAGAAAAAGATGAAGATGTGGTATGATCTGAGGAATCTTACAAAAACTTTTGACCCAGGGTAACAAGTTTTGCTATATAGTTCAAGTATAAGACTATTTCAAGGAAAACTTAAGTGCAGGTGGATGGGTCCATTTTTTGTAATAAAATTTTTATCGGCACTATTTTTGGTTGAAAAAATTGCCCATTAGAAGTTGTCGGTCACCAGAATCGGAATCTCATCGCCCTCTTTGGAATGGAATTTAATTTACATATATATATATATATATATATATATATATATATATATATATATATATATATATATGTATATACATATATAGTTGGTCCTTAAAATCAAATTTTAAACCTTATTCATCATTCAAGAGCACCACCTTAATTGCACCAACACAAATGGTTAATGTCGTTGGCTTCAACGCACCGCAGGCAAGTGTTCTTCCTCTTCTCTTTCTCCGGTGCCCGACATCGGCCTCACCACCTCACCAAGCTCCTCCGCTCCTGCACCGCCGTTTCAGATCTCCATCGAATTCATGGCGCCATGATCAAAACCGGCATGGACCTCCTCCCCTTCCCCTCCGCCAAACTCCTCGCTTCTGCCACCCTTCTCGATGCCGACCACGCCTTCTCTCTCTTCCGCCTGCTCCCTTCGCCGACCCTCTTCTCCTTCAACTCCATTCTCTGAGCTCACTCTCTCGCCTCCGACCCAAACGTACATGAAACCTTTTCCATCTTCAACTCAATCAGAGCCCGAGCCCTCTCGCTCGACCAGTTCTCCTTCATTGCCGCCCTCAAGGTCTGTGGTCGCAAACTGGCCATCACTGCCGGTGAACAACTGCATTGTTTGGTAGCCAAGGCCGGTTTTGATTACTTCCTCAATCTAAGGAATACGCTTTTACATNTTGTATATATCTCGAAGGATAAACACAAGACTTGAGAATGAGACTCGATCAAATAAACAAAGAAATATATGACATATGTTTGGTCTGCGAAACCATTTTATTTGCCGACAAGTTCCCCTATTTACTCTTAAGAATTAAATATGGTTTACATTAAGCTGGGTTCAGAAAAGCTTCCTATAATGTCAAGCCCTTAAAGTTAATTACATCCTAAATGACCAAAGTCAGTTAAGAAAACTCTCGATAAAAATCAGGAAATATTATCTTCAAAGAGGTCAAAGGATAGTGATTTTCAATGAAATTGGAAAAAGAAGTGTGAAAGGGAAATGGTTCAAATTTTGAACATTTTTTTGTTGAGTCCAAAGGAGGAAGAACTAGGAAGTGTTGTAGATCAGGAGGAGAACCTCAGTGACTTCCTAGTCTATCCTATTGTTTGGTTTTGATTTTAAGAAGAAATTATTTAAATGTTTCATCCTGCCAATTTTTTTTTTTTATGGCTTACATTCATGTTAAACGATCACACAAATAGCCTAAAAGAGGTGAGGGTTTTGGTCATGACGAACGACAACCTCAGAATCCTAAGACGAGTTAGGGCTTATATTGTATAGTAGGGCCATACAAAGGCCTAAAGATAAGTTGAGGATTTATGTTACATAAACAAATATCCTCAAAATCTTATGGCTTGTTCTTAAGATCTAAGAAAAGATGTGATGTTGTAGATCCTCCCACTATTGAAGGTGGTCGTGCTGCCCACAATGCTAGCTCCTCGTCATGAAGAGTTTATGTTTTCTAATGTTTCAAGTTATGATGTTAAATTATATGTTCCTATGATTATAGTTCTTTAAATTTTATGGGGAAAATTAAAGTTGATTAGAGCAACTCCGGTTAGGATCCTACGGTTCCTTCGTTCCGTTACCACTATTTTCTATTAGATTCACTTAGTCCAAATGAATTTACTAAACTCAACTTAATGAGTTCCATTCTTTTATTTACACCGTGGAAAATCTCATTAGCAACCATAGGTTACCTCCTCCGAGGGATTCCCGATCATCCAATAGAGACATCTTAATTTAATTGCAATTCTTATTTTATGATGTTTGTGATTAAATTTTGAGTTGTTTTATATTTTGAATGTTGTGGCGGTGAGTTTTATAGTTGTTTTTAGTTTTGGTTTAGGTTTTATTTCTATCCTAGCAGTTCTGGTTTTCATGCAGGGTGACATCATTGTTTAACATGCAAGTTTTGTAAGTATAAAAGTATAATGAGAAAAGTACGAGAAAAGATGATACTGTAAAATGTAAAAGCATACCTGGCGAGTCTCTTATTCCACCACCTGAAACGCCAATACTTGCAAGGCATGTATATAATGTTGCAAGGAATTTATATTACAGGAGTAGATGATGGTTTAGCTACCTAACCCGAGGCTATGATTTTATTGAGTCTTGGAAGATCCAAGTGCATATTTTCAGAACAAAATATGACAAGTTCAATTTGCCCTTCAGAATGTCAAATAGAATTCAAAATACTCAAGGCATGACCTTAGACCTTTTTGAAGACCTGCTGAAATGTTCCAAGTTTTTTTTGGACTTATCATAATGTTCCATTAATCATCCAAGGCTGAAGTCTGACTACGTCATTGCTTGGTGAAACTTAACAATTTAGCTATCCCAAGGATAGGATACTCGATTAATCAATTGATGTTTCATTTAAGAGTTATTTGAGTGGGTGCTCTTAAGGCAAGTTTAGGTTATTTAATATTGTGGTGCCCACAATTAAGGTCAGGCTTATAATGTTTAAAGATGTTAAGCACCAATTATGTTATCTTCTAAACCTGTTCAATTGGATTTAGATATTGAGCCTATGTCACTACTAAGCCCTTAACAATCATGATAGGTGAAAATGTGATTTTTAAATTTTTATCAAAATGACATTTATTCATATGTAATGGTCAAACCATCCTCAACTTTGGGCTTAATAAAAGTGAATTTCCATTTTTTTAACTTAAGCTCATCACTTAAGAATCGTTCTCTCTTAGTTGACTTCCAAGTCATGAAGATTTAAAGGTTTATAATCTTGTGGACATTGTGCAAAGGTGGTGAGTGGTTTCTACCTATTAATCCCATTGTATTTCAATCATCCAAATATGTTTATTAAAATCAAAATTACTCAATTTTCCTTTGGTTAATCCTAAATTTTGATTAAGGCAACAAAGTCTAAAATTACCACTTTGCCCTTAGGTCACTTCACCTCATAATTCATTAAACACAACTCAAATGACTTTGAGGGTTTAAAGTGTCATATTCATGAGGTAGTTATAATGTTAGAGGAGAATATGTGGACCTCTGAAAATTTTAATTAAATTTAAAAAATTAATTAAATGTAGAAAATAGGATTTTCAAAGGTTAATTTATTTAATTATCCAGTATAAAGTTTGTATTTATGAAAAAGTTATTAGAGGTCTCTTAAGGTCAGAGAAACACTTAGGCAAAATTTCATGATTTTTTGAATAAAATTTTTATTACTTTTATTTAATTTTTAATCAATTTCAGTGATTAAATAAAATAGAAAATATTGTTTTAATTACAAAAAATCTATTTTATATTTTTAATGGACCTCTCTCACTTCAGAAAACTCAGAGAACCAAGTTTTGTATTTTTGTGATTTTTGATTTATTTATTATAATTATCTTAATGAGAAACTATGAAAATTTCATTTTTAAGCTTTTAAAATTTATATTTTAACTTAGAGAAATTAGGAAAAATATCCTTATGAGTTTATGTGATCAGGGAACATTTTCACTCATTTTGAATCATTTTTTGTATTTTTGAAAATTTTGATTTTCTAAATTATTTTTAATTCAAAATACATTTTAAAAATGAAAAATTTTCACAAAATGGATTTTATTTTTATTAATAGCCACTAGTCACAAGGAACTAAGGGAACACATTTTCATAATTTTTCTAAGCTTATTTAATTTAATATAATTATTTTTAAACAAAAATACAAAGTTTCTTTAAAAATTCATTTTAGTGCTTAGACTAAGTTAAATAATTTTGATATTTTTACAGTGAGTAAATATGATTTTTATGGACAGTGGGGAAGTGACTTTGTCAGTTTTTGATAAGTGTATATTTTACCAAAATTAATATAAAGTATATGCATTAAATTAAGTATAGGAATGTACATAATGATTCAAAATGTCACAATATTTTTTCTTGACTCCCCTGACCACAGGAAACCTACTAAAATTATTTTCATAATTTTTCAAGTGATATTTTTATTTATATAATTAAAATAAGCCAAAATAGTCACCTTAACTTGAAAATTAGGGCTAGAAGCATAGAGGTGTCCTCCGACTTTGGAAAAAATTAGAGAATATCTCCTCTGTGATGAGGAACAAACTCTAAAAATTTCAAGCGATGGTGAAATATTTTAAGCCATGGAGAATTTAAATACCACAGCGGGTATTTAATTAATTAAAAATAATATATTTGAAAAAAAAATTTTAGTTTTGTTGCACATTATTCTCCTCTATTCACTAAGAAAGCGGGTATTTTTCTTTTATTTTGATAATTTTTCTAGAGAAAGATATGGATTTTTGAAGTTTAGGCTTTTAAAATAATTCAAAAAATCCCTATATTTCTGCTTATCCAACGCAGCGCCAACTCATCCTACGGCGGCTCTGAACTCACACGTGGCGCGCTCCCATTTGCTGTGATTTCCACCTTAGCATGCCACACGGCCCGCCTACTCGCATCGAGAGTTGATCCAGCTTGATCTTCTCCGTTGATGAAATAAACGCACAATCAGATGACTTTCCGTTATCATCCCCAAGTGACTTAACCCATAGTTCGTTCACCTTAAAACCTTAAGATCTCAAGCTAGCCTCAACCAAATTGCATGTAGTTTGTTTCTAAACCTTCATCTAATCAATACAAACACATCTATATGGTTAATCAAGTATGAAACAAGCCATTACAAATGGAGAATCAAAATAAGATTAGATTAGAGTTGAGGTTCAATACCTTTATCTGAGAGGGGAGGCCTCAATCAGATTATTGTGGTAGCTTTGATTGGACCCAAAAAACCTACGGATGAAGTCTCAAGCCTTCGTGAATTGTTTAAGTCTGATTTTGATCAAGCTCGATTTTAGGTGTTGGTCTAGAGCTAGGTTAGAGGCTGTTTGAGAGGGGGCTTTTGTGGGGAATCAACTTCTCTTAATGTGGGGATGGTGTGTGCACAATTAATTGGAGTTTAGCTCACTATGGAGGTGTGGAGAGCTCAGTCTTGGTTTTGGGGCAAATTTCAGTGGAGAAATTGGCTCCAAGGGGTGGCTATCAGTGGCTGAGAGCAAGGAGATTGCACTTGGGATGGTTTGGGGAAGCTATAGTGAGATTTTGGCAGAGTATCCTTAGGATTCCAAGCACTCTCTTCTTTGGTCATGGAGAGGTACATTTAAATCCATGGTTGTCTGGTGGAGCTCAGAGCTTGGAGTTGGGTGCTAAAGCTTGCTGAGGTGGAGGGAAGAAGGGCTCTAATGGCCAATGGGAGTGAGCCAAGTTAGGGAGGTTCAATTTTAGGTTTTGGCTATTTGGGGCTCCCATTAGGGCGGCTTTTTTTGGGGTTGAGAACGTGGATGGCCAAGGTTCAGTCAGTTCTTGGCTTAGGTAGGCCAGGGGAAAGTTAATTATGATGAAGTCCTAAGGGTAAGTGATGATGGCAAAGTATTTTCAAATACGGCCCAAATATTGTCAAGATCCCTTAAATCAAGGGACCATTGGTCCATAGCTCACTTTTGTGGTTTAGGTGGGTTTATCCTGGTCCATAGGGTGTATTTGGTGGTTGTGGGTCATTAATTTGGTGGCTTAAATATGTTTAAGTCAATTTTTGTGCATGGGCTCAACTTGGGTCCAAATGGCTAAAAGTTGGGTTTGGGTTAGGCTAATCATGATTTTGAGCCCAATTGATTGATCAACATTATGTAGATAATTTTCATGAAGATTTTTGGTGAAAGATTAAAATGATTTTGAGGTCAATTGGAAGCTCAATTTGAAGGATTTTGAGGTTTCGGTCAATTTGGGCATGTTGGACTAGACTTGGGTATAGGTTCGGCTAAGTCAAAATTGATGGTTGAAAATGGTCTATAGGATTGTCATGAAGGGTTTTCAACACAAAATGGGTGTCAATTTTGGGGTTAGGGCCTTCATTTTAGTGGAATTTGGAGACAACCAATTTGGGCCAAATTTGGGGATTTTTGGGCTTGGGTTAAAATTAAGTAAAATTGAAGCCTAAATAAGGCCAATTGAAGGTCCAATATGATGTATAGTACTGTTACAAAGAGTTTAGGACTCAAATTGGGGCAAACTAAGTAGGATATGGGGTTCAATTAGGTGAGATTAGGTCATAGGGCCAAAATTGGGGGTTTTGATTTGGATCAAAATTGAGCTCAAAGCATCGGCCAATTAAGCATGGATTTGGTTTTGATTGATCAAATAAAAGGTGATTTTGAGTTTAAAATTGAATTTCAGGGGAATTGGGTTTGAATTGATGGTCATTTGAGATGATTTTAGGGAAATTGGGCCTTTAAAGGCAATTTGGGGGTTTCGGTTAAAATGTTGAAATTGATCAAATTGGGTTCAATTAGAGGGTCCAAATTGGTTTTGAAGATATTTAAAGTGATTTTGGAGGTTTTGGAATATTTGGGGGTGCGAAAGGTATTTTTGTAATTTTGGAAATTTTGGCGGTATTTTGGTAATTTTGGAAATTTTGGGTGGTTTTGGGCAATTTGTGTAATTTAAAATGGTTTGAAATGATTTTTGGACAAATTTTGGTATTTTGGGTGAAATTGGGATTTTTGGCCAAATTTGGGATTTCAAGGGCATGTAGGTAATTTGGGTGGATTTGGGGGACAAAAGGCCAAGTTGGATATTTGAGTAGAATTAGGGTGCCAACCACCATGCATGAGCTATGGACCAATGAAATACCCATTTTGGTCCTCTATGTGCTAGTCTTAGCTAAACCCTAGCCTTGGGCTAGTGAATCTAGGGGACCATCTACATGAGTCTTAAGGGATCAAAGTTAACAAGTTTGGGTCTTAGGGTTGTGAGTGGATATAGGTGATAGTGAGTGAAGTGAGTGAATTAGCTCCAGAATAACACCCACGGTCAACCCTAAGGTCAAACGGTCCTATGGGGACTCTCATTGAGATCCTCCATACTGACCCCACCTACTAAGTGGTAGAGGTTAGGACCATTATGTGGAACTTCAAGTTAAAGAAGGAAGAGTATAGAATTTCTAATGGTGAGGGATACTTTTCTAGTTAAATGAAAAATAGTCAACAGAAAAGTCATATGGCTAGACCTTAGGAAACTAAAGAGGGAAAACTAAACCTCCACCGAAAGTGAGGTCAACAAGTGGACCCCCAATAGGTGTGGTGTGCTCTGCAAAGCACATCGCGCGTATTGGCGTTGACCGACGAGATTAACAAAATCAACACAGACTCCTAAGTCAACAGACCTAGAAAGGAGTGTAAGATTGAGTGCTAGTTGTTTCCACTGGGGAATATAGAAGATGGGTCAAAATCAAGTAGTAAAAACTCTCGCTGGGGATCAGAGAGTGGGTTTCAAATTATCAAGTTTGAGGTGTTTACAAAGGATGAGAATAAGTATGTAGGTGTTGACCCAAAGATGAGAATTTAAATTTAGGTATCAATCTCGGAAAGGAGAGTCAAAATTTAGGTACTGACCTCGAAAGATAGGAATCAAAATTTAGGTACTGATCCTAAAATGATGATTGAAATTTAGGTATCAATCTCAGAAACAGAATAAGAATTTAGGTGCCGAGCTCAAAGGGAGGGAATCAAAATTTAGGTATTGATCCCTAGATGAGAGTTGAAATTTATGGATCAATCTCAAAAAGAGAGTGAGAATTGAAGTGCCTAACTCGAAAGGAGGGAATCAAAATTTAGTGACTAATTCCAAAATGAGAATTGAAATTTAAGTATTGATACACCAAAACTATATGCATTTTTAGACCCATATTTTATACCTATTTTCGATGATATTGCACTTTAATGGAAGGTATTTTGATATTTTCTTATAGGTTGTTGATTTTTACGGCTTAAAGCAAAAAAATATCAAAAGGATGAAATTTGGAGTCAAAATGACGTTTATGAAGAAATGCTCAGCGTTGGCAGCGCTGACGCTGCAGAACGCTGATGGCGCTAGACTAGCGCCGATGGTGCCAAAGGCAGTTCAGACCATGTTTCTAGAAGGTTTGATGTATTTGGATGACTTTTCAAGTGTTTTTGGGGGCACCTCTTGGAGAACCTACCTTGGGCTCTATTTGGGGTCGAATTTCATCAGAAAATGGACTCCTCTACGTATTTCACTCCTCTACTTTCATTTTTTGCACAACATCATTTCATTCCACTTCCATGTTGGACTCAATTAGTGATTTTATTTTCATAGTTTAGAGTTTTTATGGTGAGATTTAGTGTTAAATTTTCTGTAAGAGTGTTGGAGAAGGAGAAAAGTGAGAGGTATCTTCTTCCTACATTTTTAAGGAAAGGCTACAAAGGATTTGCTTTGAGAAAAGGTTTTCAGATGAGTATTGTTTATTTATTAGTATTGTATGAACTTTCTTTTATATATGAAATTTGTGTTTTTGTTATTTCTTTCTCATGAATTCTGAGTAGTTCCCTTTATTTTTTTCCCTACTCTGAGATATGGCGAAACGAGGAGATAGTATGAATGTTCCAATATTAAATAATAAAATAAATTGTGATAATTTTTCAACTCCAAACTTAATTTACTTTTTGATCTGGCTAATTGAATTGTAAAAATGTTTTGTGAAACTTATGATCCGGGAAATGAAGTCTGAGGTCTACAACAGAGTAAGGATCACATTTGATTCCATGAAGGAGAACATCATTTATGGAATTAAGTGTAAATAAAGAGGAAAATATTCTTTATTGGGTGTAGAATTGGAGAACCTTTAGGGTGACAGACTAAAATCTTCAATTCAGTCTTAGTATTTAAGAACTAAAGCGAGAGCTAGCCTTCAGGTGAAGGGAAGTGGGAGCTCTAGAGTCGGAGCTGGTATCCTTCAAGCCTAGCCACGGATTTAGAGACTAAACACTGAGATTAACCAATGATTTACTATGCACTCTATCAGGGTAGAGAATTAAAAATTGCTCTTATTTGGCATAATACATATTATGCAAATTTCTCTCATTTCATTTTACCAGAGCCTCATTCAAATGGGAAGGATGCTTTTTCTCATAAGAATCTCCGTTACATAAACATAGTTAATAGATTAATATTTACTATTTTAAATTTTGCATATTTGATTTCATAATAGTTTAGAAATTTAATTTTGATTACATCTCAACAATTAAAATTTGTGACAATGATTTCAATTGACTCTCTTTGAATTTCCTAGCAAATTTGTCATTTTCAATTTAAACCTTCCATGTAGGATCGATACTTGGGGCTAAAATAGAAAGTCTATTATTACTTTATAACGATATGTATACTTTCATATAATATGAATACTAATTGATTATATTTAATTAAATTTTACACAATCTATCGCAACAAAAAAGTTGGATCAAGTTTTCGGCACCATTGCTGGGGAAGGTAACTGTTGAATTAAATAGTTTTGATAAATTAAGAAATTTAGAAATAATATATATACCATGAAAAATTATTATTATTATTAATATATATATATATATATTTAAAAATCAAAAATTAAAAAGAAATATATTTCTTAGAGTGTTTTACTTTGCTTGCTTTATTTGTTTATGCGAAATATTGGATCTGAAGGTTTAGTACCTTCAGATTCATAAATAAAATTACTATTAGAAAAATTCAAAAACAACAAAGAGAAATTAAATATTTACAAGAAATGGGGAATAACTTAGATAATCTAATAAATGAGAATCGACAAAGAACTTTGAAAGATTATGCGAATCTGACAGCAGATTAACTTCACTTGACTATTCAAAATCCTGATGTTGCTTCTAATTCATTTGAGCATAAACCTACTATTATCCAAATGGTACAAAATAATCAGTTTGGAGGATCACCTATTGAAGATCCTAACTTACATCTTGCTAGTTTTCTAGAAATTTGTGCTACATTTAAATATGACGCAATGTCTAATGATGTTGTTAGGCTTAGACTTTTTCCTTTTTCATTAAGGGATAAAGCCAAGGCTTGGTTAAATTCATAGCACTTGGGATTATCAGAATTTGGGAGAACTATGACAATAATTCTTGGCTAAATATTTTGCACCTAAAAAACCACTAAGCTTAGAAATGATATTACATCTTTTTATCAGTTTGAAGGGGAATCGATATATGAAGCCTGTGAAAGATTTAAAGGTCTCCTTAGGAAATATCCACATCATGCTTTACCAGATTGGTTAATAATTCAAGCATTTTACAATGGATTAGTAGGATCGCTGAGATCTATTATAGATGCAGTTGTGGGTGGTTCATTAATGTCAAAACCTTTTGATGAAGCATATTCTTTAGTTGAAGAAATGACTACTAATAATTTTTAGTGTTCCCCTAAAAGGATAAATCCTATGAGAGTAGCTAGTATTCATAATTCTGATGCAATGTATATTTTGGTATCTCAATTTACTGTTATTTCTAAAAAGATTGATCAAATGGGAATGAATTATTCTGAAGTACCCCCAGTATTAGAGGTGAATTCGCTATGACAGATTATTGAAACTCAATCATCTTAAGAAACTTTAAACGCTATAAATAATCGAAATAACAATCCCTATTCTAACTATTTTTACCCTGGTTGGAAAAATCACCCTAATTTTATTTGGAATAATTATAATAATTTGATGAATCCATCCAAAAATCTGAACAATCAAGGAAATCCCCTAATTTTTGATCTTATTATCCTCCGGGATTTAACTCAAACCCTAACCCACAAGTTAAGGAAAAGAAGTTGACGATGGAAGAAGTAAAGTTGAATCTGGGAAATCAAATACAGAATCAAGGAGCTAATATTAGAAATATTGAAAATCAATTATGACATATTGCTACTGCCCTTAGTAATAAACCTTTTGGAATTATTCCAAGTATGGTGGAAGTTAATCCAAAAGATCAAAATAAAGAACAAATTAAAGCTATTCAATTACGAAGTGGAAAAGAAGTTGAAACAAGGATCCAAAGAGAAACTAAAGCTGATGAACAAAAGGAAGAAATGGAAAATAAAAAAACATAGAGCCCTGTAGAAAAATCATCACCTCCATTTCCTCAAAGACTAAAACAGAAGAATAAAGATAAACAATTTACAAAATTTTTGGAATTCCTTAAGAAGTTAACGATAAATATTCATTTTGTTGATGCTTTGGAACAAATGCCAAGTTATGTTAAATTTATGAAGGATGTATTAAACAAACAAAATGAAGTTTATAGATCATGAGACCGTTGCACTTAGTGAAGAGTGTAGTGCTATTATTTAGAAAAAGCTTCATGAAAAATTAAAAGATCCTTGTAGTTTTACTATACCTGGTGCAATTGGAGAAAATTTTTCGAAAACGCTTTATGTGATTTAAGAGCGGGTGTAAATCTTATGCCTTCTTTAATTTTTAATCGCTTAGATTTGGGAGAAAGTTCCCTACTACTGTAACTCTTCAGTTAGCTGATCGATCAATAACTTATCCAAAAAAAGTTATAGAAGATGTATTAGTAAAAGTGGATAAATTTATTTTCCCTGTAGACTTATAGTATTGGATATGGAGGAAAATATAGAGATTACCATTATTTAAGGGAGACAATTTCTCGTAATAGGGAGAGCTTTAATAGATGTGCAAAAAGGAGAATTAATAAGGAGAGTTAATGATCAATAAGTGAAATTTAATATAGCACAATGTATGAAATATCATGCAATAGAAAAAGATAATGAATGTTTCAGGATGGAAGTAGCTGATTGTTTAAGTAATGAGCAGTTTAAGAATGAATTCGAAGATAAATTAAAGCAAGGAGAAATTTTTTATACTGAAAATGAAGTAAAAGAAGAAGATTTAGATTATATTCAGGGCAAATTTGAAGTATTAAACTTGTTGGAAAATGATAGTAAGAATCTTATTTCTTTAAGTATTAAACCACCTGAACTTGAATTGAAGATATTACCTGCCAATTTAAAATATGTAATTTTAGGAGAGTCATCTACATTGGTTGTTATTATATTTTTTGAGTGAACTAAAATTCATGAACAAAAGTTGATAGAGATGTTGAAAAAGTATAAAAAGCCTTTTGGATGGACTTTAGCAGATATTAAAAAAATTAGTCCTTCAACTTGTATGCACATAATTTTATTAGATGAACAGTATGAATCTAAAGCAGATCCTCAAAGAGGATTAGACCCAATAATGAAAGAAGCTGTTAAAAAAGAGATTTTAAAGTGGCTAGATGCTGGAATTATATATCCTATTTCAGATAGTGCTTGGGTAAGCCCAATTCATTGTATTCCAAAGAAAGAAGGAGTGACTGTTGAAGAAAATGAGAAAAATTAATTAATACAAATAAAACAATTAATTGGTTGGTGAATTTGTATTGATTATAGAAAACTAAATATGGCCACAATAAAAGATCACTTTCCTTTCCCCTTTCTAGATCAAATGTTGGATAGATTGGCTAGGAACAAATACTATTACTTTTTAGATGGATATACCGGGCATCACCAAATTCCAATTGTTCCAGAGGATCAAGAGAAAACAACATTTACAAGAGCATATGGAACATTTGCTTTTTGTACAATGCCTTTTGGACTGTGCAATGCACCTGCAACATTTCAATGATGCATGATTTCAATTTTTAGCAGTTTTATAGAGCATGGAATGGAAGTATTTATGGATGATTTTTCTGTATTTCGGACTTCGTTTGACTTATGCCATAATAATTTAGAAAAATTTATGGAGATATGTGAAAAAATCAACCTAGTCTTAAATTGAGAAAAATGTCAATTTATGGTTGCAGGAAGTATTGTTTTTGGATATAAAATTTCTGAAAAAGGCATGGAAGTAGATCCTACAAAAATCCAAGTTATAGAAAATTACCACCTCCTAATAATGTTAAAGGGGTGAGAAGTTTTCTAGGACATGCTGGTTTTTACAGGCGCTACATAAAAAAATTTTCAAAAATAACTAAGCCGCTATGCCAACTTTTAGAAAAAGATAAGAAATTTGATTTTGATGAAAAATGACATAAAAGCATTCAAAAATAACTAAACCCTTATGCCAACTTTTAGAAAAAAAATAAGAAATTTGATTTTAATGAGGAATGCATAACAACATTTGAATTATTAATAAAAAATTAATCACTGTACCTATAATAGTACCACCTGACTGGGAGATACCATTTGAAATAATGTCTGATGCTAGTGATTATGCTATTGGGGCTGAATTAGGACAAAGGCACGACAAAGTTTTTAAAGTTATATATTATGCTATTAAAACTCTAAATAATGCTCAAATTAATTATACTACTATTGAAAGAGAGTTATTAGCTATTTTTTATGCCTTTGATAAATTTAGATCTTATTTAATAGGAACTAAATGTATAGTGCATACATATTATTCTACTATTAAATAATGGATGCAAAAGAAAGATGCTAAACCAAGATTAATCAGATGGATACTTCTTTTGCAATATTTTGATTTTACCGTGGTAGATAGAAAGGGAAATGATAATCAAATAGTTGATCATTTTCCTAGAATGGAAATAAAAATATTAAATAATATTGCAAATGAAATTTTAGAATATTTGCCTGATGAACATTTATATAGTATTGATGAAATGGATGTACCGTGGTATGCTAATATAGTAAAATATATTGTAAGTGACATTCTACCACCTAATATCAAGAATCCACATTTAGAGAAATTTATTTATGATTTGAAAGACTATTTTTGGGATGACCCATATTTATA
The DNA here is from genome assembly GCA_002079205.1 of Phalaenopsis hybrid cultivar. Taxonomy (NCBI): domain Eukaryota; kingdom Viridiplantae; phylum Streptophyta; class Magnoliopsida; order Asparagales; family Orchidaceae; genus Phalaenopsis; species Phalaenopsis hybrid cultivar. Next base: position 255,151 of record JXCR01145905.1, read on the forward strand.
TAAACAATGTAAAGATTTAATTATTAGAAGATGTGTGCCTTATGAAGAAACTCAAAAGATAATTGAAAGATGTCATGATTCTGAATTTGGAGGACATATTGGATTAAAAAGAGCTGTATATAAAATTTTGCAAGCTGGATTTTATTGGCCTACTATTTTTATAGATGTTAGTGAATATATTAAAACATGAGATAGATGTTAACGAGTAGGAAACTTTTCCAGAAAATTTGAAATGCCTCTAAATTACACATTAGAAGTTGAAATTTTTTATGTGTGAGGATTAGAATTTATGGGGCCATTTATGCCTTCATTTAGATATATATATATATATATATATATATATATATATATATATATATATATATATNTATATATATATATATATTACTTGCTGTTGATTATATGTCGAAGTGGATTGAAGCTATTGCTGTGCCTAGATGTGACGCGCGGAGTGTTTCTAAATTTTTAATTAAAAATATTTTTACAAGATATGGAATGACGAGAACAATTGTTACTGATGGAGGATCTCATTTCAGGAATAAGAGAATCGAAAAATTAATCAATAAATATGATATAATGCATAGATTCTCTACTCCTTATCATCCACAAATTAGTGGTCTAGCAGAAATATCAAATCGCGAAATTAAATGCATTTTAGAAAAAGCTGTAAATCCTTATAAATTGGATTGGTATGCTAGACTAGATACTGCATTATGGGCATACAGAACTGCTTATAAAACTCCTATAAGAATGTCCCCATGTAGATTGATTTTTGGAAAAACAAGTCATTTACCAGCAGAATTGGAACATAAAGTATTTTGGGCTATCAAAGAATTTAATTATAATTTAAAGGATGCTAGTGAAAAAAGGTTTTTGCAACTCAATGAACTTGAGGAGATTAGAAATGAAGCATATGATAATGCAAAAATCTATAAAGTGAAAACGAAAATATGACATGATCGGAAGATTGTTAAGAAGAAATTTGAACCTGGACAAAAAGTTCTACTATATAATACAAGATTGAGATTGTTACCAGGAAAACTAAAATCCAGATGGTTAATACCATTTTAAGTGATTAAAGTCTATCATTGTGGAACTGCTATTATTAAAGATCATAACACTGGAAAGATATTTAAAGTTAATGGGCATCGTTTGAAACATTATTATTAAGGCCACATACCTCAATTTAAAGAAGTTTTAATGTTAAATCAACCCAACTAAACAAATGGTATGTCGAGCTGACGATGTTAAGCCAAGCGCTTTGTGGGAGGTAACCCATACTTATATTCCTATATATTACTATTTAGTTTTTTAAGTGTCTTATATATTAGTAGATAATAATCCTACACAATTGAATTTATTATAAATTAAGAAAAATATTAGTATTGGAGAAAATTTGGAATCGAATTGAATAAAAAAAATGAAAATCGCAATTTTTGTCACTGGCGCCGACGGTGCCAGAATGAGCACCGACGGTGCCCTAGATAACAGACATCAGCGCCAGCAACGCCAATCAGGAGTGCCGATGGCACTGAGTGCGGTTGGTTGGTTTGAGATGACTTTTGGCGGGTTTTTTCTCAATTTCACTTTATAATAACCCCCAGAACTACTTTAAAAAGGCCTAGAATCATCCTTGGACTCCTAGTAACTTCCTATTTTTGGATTCCATGGCTTCCAATTCCAGAAATGCTTTGAGGTATGGTGTTTTCAACAAAAGAAATTTTATTAGTTTCAACGCACAACGATTATACGATAAAGTTATTATGAAGAGGAGATTGATCAAGGAAAGAGGATGAGTTAATCATGGAGTGATCAATCCTACTGGTCTGATTGATAAAATCATTCTGCAAAGGCGTTGGGAAGTTCTGTGTTACACTACGTCTGCGGTGGTTGTATCTGTGGTGAAAGAGTTTTATGATAACTTACATGGAATTACTCAAGGTGTTGCCTTGGTATGAGGTAAGGCTGTACCATTTACTCTTGCAAGGATTAATGAATTGTATATGATAGACAACATTCCAATTTGTCATTATACAAATTTCATTCCTACACGAGAATTAATGCAAGACGTGTATAATCTTCTGACGGATGAAAGTGATATGTGGGAGATACGAGATGAAGGATATGTTAATTTCTCCACTTCATTACTTAATCCAATTTCAAAGCAATAACATTTCTTTATTGCTGCAAAATTACTCCCTACTATGAAAATTAGTAGAGTTACCAAAGTGTGTGCTATTTTAAATTACTGCATTCAAATGGAGAAACCCATTTATATAGGGTCTATTATATTTAAATTTATTATGGGTATCCTTACTAGTGGACCAATTTATGGACTTGGGCATCCATCTACCATCTTTTTGATTTGCAATCAAGCCCAAGTTCCATATGAAATTTGGGAAAAGACATTATTACCTTGGGAGCCCATGAATCTTATAGATGAGAATTATTGTGGAAATGGAAATGAAGTATTAGAAGTCATCATAGATCAATCTTCACATGCTTCAACTCCATTAATACCAACCAATAGTTGGAAGTTTACTTTCTTTGGAAAGGAAATTGAAGAAAATTTAAAGGGAAATTCAGATTATTATGAATGCAGGAATGAAGGAATGAAAGAAAATTTAAAGAGATGTTGAATACCTTTTTGATCACCTAGATTAGAGAATGAAAGAAAATTTTGATCACACTGAAACTTTTGATGCAGGATTAGTTTGAATGTTTAAAGAAAAAGGGTGCATCGAAGAAAATTTGACTAATCAATTCCGTATCGATCCTTCTACAACTTATATGTTCATTACCAATCTATGGGAGATATCAGAGGAGGAGAAAGCATGGAAGAAGAGGCGTAATCATTGAAAACTTTAAATTTTCTATCTATTTTAGAACATTATATATATTTAGTGTAACTGTGTTGATTTAATTTGGTTTGGTTTGCTTTGCTTTTTGCTTTAGAATTATGAACTTTGATTGTGTGTATAGTTTTGTGACAATGTTTAGTGTTGTGGTTTAATTTCGATGCTGATTTATAATTAGTTTGTTTAATACGTGTGATTTTGTAAATAATTTTTTTTTTTTGTAAAAAGTGTACTTTCGTATATAAAAGTTAGTTTGTTGTTGTATGTGAAAATTGATGTTTGTGAAATGTTTTGTGAATTATTGTTATATAAGAATTTGTGTTTAAAATACTAAATTTTTCTTGGAGTAAGTTGACACGAAATTAAAAATTTTAAAAATCAAAATATGGAATTTTTCGAACCTTCAGCGCCGACAGCGCTGGAATCGGCACGGAAGGCGCCATCGACCCGACAGCAGATTTTAACCCCTCAAAATTTGCAATTTTTACTGTGGCCACCATTTTTACGCTTAAGTCATCTTCAACCTTCAGTTTAGGCAGTTAGAGCTTGATTTTGGGCGGATTTGAGGCTATTTTGAGGCTCAAAGACTTCGGATTTCATCTTCTCTAGATAAGAGCTACACTTTAAATAATTTTTTTTTGATTTTCACCAAGGATTAATCTCACATTGCATGGATCCAAAAATATGAAAAATTTTTTGAGAATTTTTTAGAAAATCCTTTGGTGATGAACTCTTATTTTAGTGATTTGAAGTTTAAAATGTTTTACATTTTGATTTTTAGAATTTTAAAATTTATTCAGAATTTTCAAAATCTTTTAGATTTCCTATGGCACATTGATCGAGCAAAAGAAAAGTAGAATATGACGAGCAGAGATTTGTTAGCTTTAGAGCCAGTGCTCGATATAATAGCATTTGTGAAAATAAGAAAGTAATTCAGGACCGAGATTTTAAAAATCTTAGAGGGGAAGTTGAATGTTTGATTATTGTTGGACAATGGGAAAATTTTTTATTTTACTGCCGATGCAATAGCTGAGATTGTAATGGAATTTTATGCCAATCTTTCTGAAGCTTCTGTTGATTATGTATTGGCTTATGGAAAAAAGGTAGAATTTACTCCAAAGATAATAAATGAGTTTTATTCTATAGAAGATGTGTATAGATGCCAGTATCATTCTTTTTCTGTTACAGATTAGGCTTTAGATGAAGTTATTCCTTTTCTGACTAGTGAGAAAGGGGCTTGGAAAATAAAAAATGGAGTTAAAGTTAACTTTCCCCATACTAGTTTAAATGTAGTTTCTAAGGCCTGGTATTATTTTATTTCTGGAAGAATGATTCCGATGAACCATCACAGTGAGGTGACCAAAGATAGAGCCATCCTGAACTACTGCATTCAACAAGTTATGGTCATAAATGTGGGCTCTATCATTTTAATGAACACTCGATCTATTGCTCTGGGAGAGACTTCTGGTGGATTGGCACACCCTGCTCTTATTTACACACTTTGTGAGCAGGTCGGAGTCGACATCAGACCTAATGAGGAAAGGATTGAGCCTCAGAGACCCATTGGGTCTGCTAACATCAAGACATATGAATCTCATGTTGACTAAAGATCAGGAAAAAATGCTAGAGATATTCCTTCTACTTCTAAGGATATTCCTTCTACCTCTCATGGACCTACCTCTAGTGACCCCAACAACAGAGAACTTTTGGATCAGAAGATGATTCAATAGGGAGGTATTTTGAGGATGGATTATTGGATGCAGAATATAGAGGCCAGAAATGCTCACACTGATGATCTGATTTGCCAGAAATTTGAGTATGATGCTGCTTATGATGATGCTTTAGTGAGATACCTGAGGGGTGACCATATAGTTCAGTTCCCTATTTACCCTCTTTATACTCCATATCAGCAGCAGAAGTTAGATGTTGAAGATGAGGAAGATGATGACTGGTGATCTATTTTGTTTGTTTGTTTGTGTTTGTATTGTGTGATTGTATTGTTTGTGTTGTGATTTTGTTTAGACTTTATTGTTATGTTTTGTGAAACTGTAATGTATAAAACTGTTTTCATTTTTAGAATTTAGTTTAGTTCTGTTGTTATTTTCAGCACTTTGTTATGTTTTGTGATTAGCTCTTTCTCAGCAAATTTTATATGTATTATGTGCAATTTAATGTTTTTAGCCATGTAGTTTTCATTTTCGCACCTGCAGTATTTTTAAAATTAATGTTCAAAAATCAGAATCTCCAACATGTATAATTTTCTTATGTATTTAATGCTTTCTTTTACCCTTCATTTTTAAAGCTGTTTGTGTAAATATCTTTCAAAATTTAAGTTTGGGGGGGAGAAAAAGAAAAATCATTTTTAGAAAGAGAGAAAAAACTTAATTTTATTTCTCCTCACTTAATTATATTTTCAAAAATTTTAAATTTAATATGACCTTTGGTATTAGAGGTTATCTTTGGATAACTATATTTATGTTTATAAATATATAGTAAATTTAAGTAAAAAAATTGCAATAATAAAGGTTAATTCTAGGGGCTAAGATATTTGGTAAAAGATAATAAGACTATGTTTTTCTATTTTTAGTAAAAGAAATTTGTATTTTTGAAGTATTAAAAATTTTAAAAGATTCATGTAAAAGAAAAGAATTAAACTTCATGAAATCTTTAAGTTAATATAAATTTGTTAACTGAAGAAATGTAAAAATTTTTTAACTTTAAGGAGAAGATAGTGAAGTTCAAAACCATTAAAAGCTATCCAGATATAGTAATCCTGACATATATTAAAAAAAAAAGAGGGAAGAAAAGAAAGAAAGAAAATAAAAAGGGGATTAAAAATAATCCTGAAAAGAAAAGAAAAAGAAAAAGAAAAATATATATATGGGGAGAAGCTTGAGGAGATTTCAAATTAAAAATTGGTTTCACTTGAATCAACTTAAGGAAAAAGATTTGAACACATTTTCTAAACTTTTTATTGAATGTTAACTTATTTATTAATAATTTTTTATGAAATTCTTTTCAATATGAATTTGCTAAGTGACTTTAATATAACAAATTGTATTCTTTCTTGAAAGCAATAAAGGATAAAAAAAACCTCAGAGAATAAATTAATACGGAGATTTTTTACTCAGCGTTGACGGCGCCAGACTAGCACCAACGGCGCCAAAGGTAGTTCATACCCCGTTTCTAGAAGGTTCGATGTATTTGGATGATTTTTGAAGAGTTTTTGGAGGCACCTCTTGGAGAACCGACCTTGGGGTCTATTTGGGGCCAAATTTCATCAGAAAATGGGCTCCTCTACGTTTTTCACTCCTCTACTGTCATTTTTTGCACCACATCATTGTATTCCACTTCCATATTGGAGTCAATTAGTGATTTTGTTTTAATAGTATAGAGTTTTTGTGGTGATATTTAGTGTGAAACTTTCTAAAAGAGTGTTCGAGAAGGAGAAAAGTGAGAGATATCTTCTTCCTGCATTTCTAAATAAATGCTACAAAGGATTTGCTTTGAGAAAGAGTTTTTAGATATATATATTATTTGTTTATTAGTGTTATATGAACTTTCTTTTATATATGAAATTTGTGTCTTGTTATTTCTTTCTGATAAAGTCTGAGTAGTTCCCTTTATCTTTGTCCCTACTCTGAGATATGGTGAAATGAAGAGATAATATGAATGTGCCAATATTAAATTGTAAAATAAATTATGATAATTTTTCAACTCTTAACTTAATTTACTTTTCGATCAGGCCATTTGAATTGTTAAAATGTGTTGTGAAACATATGATCCGGGAAATGGATTATGAGCTCTACAACAGAGTAAGGATCACATTTGATTCCATGAAGGAGAACATCATTTATGGAATTAAGTGCAAATAAATAAGTAAATATTCTTTGTTGGGTATAGAATTGGAAAACCTTTAGGGTGATAGACTAAAATCTTCAATTCAATCTTAGTATTTAAAAACTGAAGCGAGAGCTAGCCTTCAGGTGAAGGGAAGTGGGAGCTCTGGAGTGGGAGCCAGTATCCTCCTAGCCTAGCAGGACTAAACACTGAGATTTGCCAATGATTTTCGATGCACTGTATCAGGGTAGAGAATTAAAATTGCTCCTATTTGGCACAATACATATTATGAACATTTATCTCATCTCATTTTACTATAGCCTCATTGTAGTGGGAAGGATGCTTTTTCACATAAGAATCTCCGTTACATAAACATAGTTAATAGATTAGTATTTACTGTTTTAAATTTTTCATATTTCATTTGTTAATAGTTTAGAAATTTACTTTTGATTACATCTCAACAATTGAAATTAGTGGCAGTGATTTCAATTGACTTTCTCTGAATTTTTTATCAAATTTGTCATTTCCAATTTAAACCTTCCATGTAGGATCGATACTTGGGGATTTAAGAGAAAGTCCATTATTATTTGTTAACAATACATATACTTGCATAGAATACAAATATTAATTGATTATATTTATTTAAATTTTACACAATCTTTCGCAAAAAAAAGTCAGATCAAGTATCAATCTCAAAAAGAGGATCAGAAGTTAAGGACCGACCTTAAAAGGAAGGAATTAGAAGTTAGGGACTGATTACAAAATGAGACTTAAAATTTCGGGATCAATCTCAAAAAGAGGATAAAAAATTAGGGACTCACCTTGAAAAGAAGAAATTAGAAGTTAGGGACTCATTCCAAGACGAGAATTGAAATTTAGGGATCAATCTTCAAAAAAGGATCAAAAGTTAGGGACCGACCTTGAAAGGAGGGAATCAAAAGTTGGACACTGATTCTAAAATTGAGAATTGAAATTTAGGTATCAATCTCAAAAAGAAGATCGAAAGTTAGGGAAAGGCCTCAAAAGGAGGGAATCAAAAGTTAGGGACTGACTTCAAAAATGAGAATTAAAATTTAGGGATCAATCTCAAAAAGAGGATCGGAAGTTAGGGATCCACCTTGAAAAAAGGGAATTAGAAGTTAGGGACTGATTTGGAAATGAAAATTGAAATTTAAGGATCAATCTTAAAAAGAGAATCGAAATTTAGGGACCGATCTTGAAAAGAGGAATTAAAAGTTAGGGACTGATTCCAAAATGAGAATTTAAATTTAAGTATTAATCTCAAAAAGAGGATCAAAAGTTAGGGACCAACCTCGAAAGAAAGGAATCAGAAGTTATGGCTGATTCCAAAATGAGAATTGAAATTTAGGGGTCAATCTCAAAAAAATGATCGGAAGTTAGGGGCCGACCTAAAAAAAAAAAGGAATCAGAAGTTAGGGATTGATTCTAAAATGAGAATTGAAATTTGAGGATCAATCTCAAAATGAGGATCGAAAGTTAGGGACTAAACTCAAAAAGAGGGAATCAAAAGTTAGGGACTGACTCCAAAATGAGAATTAAAATTTAGGGATCAATCTCATAAAGGGGATTTTAGTTAGGGACCGACCTCAAAAGGAGGGAATCTGAAGTTATGGACTGATTCCAAAATGAGAATTGAAATTTACAGAGTTTGTGCTGTTGAACCCATAGATATGTTTCATGTAATAATGCTGGCATTTGTGAGGAAGATATGTGAAATTTTTTGATTTTTAGTGCAGAGAAAGATGGTCGTGTTGCGCGAGCAAAGAGTAAAAGGCCTCAAAACTGAGAGAAACTACTCAACAAATTTATTTTCATTTATCTTATTTTTTTTATAATGTTTAATTTTCGAAATGTGTTTCCGAAATTTAGTATTCGTTGGTTGAAAGATTTTTAAAAGAGTGTTTTATTTGAACATTATTTTAAAGTTTTAACTATTTTGTTCTTTGTTTTTTGTAGTTCAGAACCAACATATGGTTCCATGGCTCTTTATCCATCGTACAAAAGGATAATTTAACAAACAAAAAAAATTCTTAAAGTGATTTCATCAATTTGCTTCAGCAAGTGTTACAGATTGAGTACCGGTCAAAACCTCAAAATGTACAATATGTTGAATGCATCAAAGTACATCTGAAAATATCTCATGCTTGGTACATATCACAAGCTGAGCATATATGGTACGTATATCATCATATCTACTGTGTTGAAACGCAGTACAAAAGGCATCCCCTAAATCTCAATCCCTAGTGGGGTGAGCTCTCGATCGAGCTGACCTACAAAGCCACGCTCCAGGGCAAGAGTTCCCTTTGCATGTGCTTAGAGGTGCAACCCTCTCATAGCTCGTAAGGCAGTAGCTCTTCCAACTCCTGATCTAGCTAGAATCCATATGACATTTTTTTATCATCCATTCTTCGGAAAGTTACAAACACCCTGTGCTACCGTACCCCTGGAATGCATTGTTTGGCAATTTCTGCTCCATTTCCTTTAAGAACCAACACTGAACCCACTTATAGCAGAATCTCCACGGAACCTTTGAACTCATCGGGGCCAATGACGTCTATTTATTTTGCAAATAAAATATTGGTTTGGCTCATGAAGGAGTCCGTGCAAAAAGGCCTCACAAAATCATGATGGTTTATATGTATGGGAATGCAGTCGCCTTCATCGTATATATTGATGATATAGCTGGTAGGAATACAATCGACTAGAAGTATGCTCCATTACACAATTCTCTTGATCATCTATTTTATCATGGGATTTAGCGGGTCCACCTCATCGTATCTCAAAATCCCTAGGGGATTACCTTGTCTGTCTTAGGTGAAATAGTAGCAGCAAACACATCGTATGGTGATTCTGCCTTTTCCACGCATCCATTTTCGTGGCTCAGAATAGGTTCTTTGCATCAGAAGGCTTGCTCGACTTTGTCTCTTAGATCAAAGATGCATTATTAGTCACTTTTAGAGATGACTCTTTTGTACAGCTCCAAGCCTTCTAGTATTTTGATGAATCTTCCTTGAACTTCTTGACATAATTCAAATTCCCTTTTGTTCACTTTACTCATTTTGTAGTATTCTAACATGGTGATGATCGGCTGCTATCGAGGATGCTCCCTCATTTCAATATCAGTAGGAATCCACGATGGTGATGTCCCTGTATCTAGTGAAATATATGATTCCTCCATTGGGTGATCGGTGACCTCAAACCTATCATCGATGGGCGTGTACTCCTCTAGAGTATTCTAGCTTTCTAGGTGTAGAACATTGCAGTCTAGGTATTCCACAAATGCCCCTGTAGCTGGTGTACGTGTGGGAATTTCAGCGTTGAAGGTTTTGCAATCCGTACAAAGATCATCTGAAACTTCTGGTATTTCTGACTGTGTAGTGAACTCGGACTCATCCGCTGTGACAGGCAAGCTAGAGAAAGTCTCTCTCATATCTGGATCGTAGATTTTTCCCTCTGAAATAGGGGTAAGTAAATTTTCTGCCTCCTGTTGGTGTCTTCTTTCTTCACGGAGGAAAACTCTATGTTTTTGGCGGTTGGCGTTTCTACGTTGAGTTCTTCGCAGCGATGCATCTGACAGTATTTTGTCATTAGCAGTGACTAGGCCTCCATTTAGTGCAGTTATTGTAGATGGTAGGCGACTAGTCCCCTCCCTCTGATCTTACTGTATTGTCATATTTTTCCCCTTTAGTGAGGAATTCTCCCTGATGCTTATCTCCAACAATGATGGTAGCCCTTCTTTTTCTTGACGGCTAACCACGTCCATCAGGGCACGCTTATAGTCCATGTCAATTTGACTGAAATCCATGCCAAAGTCTACGGTACCACCCTGCAGTGCCCATTTCTTGTTAAGTGCGAGGCTCCAACCATCTTTAAAAGCAGCTTCTGTCCTGACATTTTCTCTACTGACAAAAGGTAAAACATCAGTGCGCTAAAATTTAATTAGAGAAAATTTTTTGTTTATGTTAGTGAGAAAGTAATTTATTTATGTGTATATATTTTTGTTTAATTTTTCAAAATATAAAAAATAAAAGGTAGAAAGGAGAAAATTAAAGTATGTGGCTTCAAAAGTTTTCATTTTGTTGAGGTTGTTTTTATTACAAAATTTTGGACTCTATCACAGACGTTTGGACCCATGACAAATTGGCTCCTTCTATGTAGACTTTTTCTACGACAAATGGTCTTTCCCAAGTTGGCTCAAAGTTTCCAACTATCTTGCGGCGTGCAAGAATAGGCCTTTTGAGAACAATAATGAGATCACTAACTTTGAATGTCCTTAGACGGACCAATTTGTCATGGGCTTGTACCATCTTTGCTTGGTAAAGCTCCGTATGTTGTTGTGCTTCCAATAATTTTCCTTCAAGACTTTCCAATTCTTCAAGCCTGAGTTTTGCACTATCTTCTGTTATAAGTTGATTGGCGACAACGACTCTGAGAGACTGCGTCTGAACCTATACCGGTAGTACAACCTCGGACCCGTACAGGAGCATGTAGGGTGTACACTGAGTGGGCGTCCTCAACATTGTCTGGTAGGCCCACAAAACTTCTAGCAATCTGTTATGCCAATCTCTTTTGTTTTCATCCAGTGTCTTCTTCAAAATTTGTACTAGTGTCTTGTTGAAGGCCTGAGTCAGACCATCTTCCCTAGGATAGTAGATCGTAGAGTATCTCTAGTCTATCCCGTGCTGCTTGACAAAATTGTTGATTTTTATGTTTTTAAAGGCTGTCCCATTATCGAAGACTATTTTGTGTAGAACTCTAAATAGTAGATGACTTGGGTTTTAAATAATTGAAATATGTGTTGTGTTGTAACCTCTCGTAATGACACTGCTTCTGCCCATTTGGAAAAGTTATATGAAGCGACAAGTATAAATCGGTGTCCTTTGGAAGACGGAGGGTTTATCGGACCTATTATGTCGATGCCCCAACACTTGAAAGGCCACAAGGCAACTGTTGGGGGTTGCACATTTGGAGGTTAGTGCAAAACCACCCAATGCACTTGTCATTGGTGACATCTTCTAGTTGTATCGATGCAGTCGAACATTATTGCCACCCAATAATATCCGAGTCCCTTGATCTTTATTTTCATCTTTGGCTCTAACTGGTGAGCGCCACACAATTTGACATGTACTTCTCTGACAATATTTTGAGCTTCGGCTCTGCTCAAACATTGTAGCCACATCTGATCGAACAATCTCCTGTAGAGGACATCACCCACTAAGTCGTATGACATATCCCTTCTTGTGATGTGGTGTATTGATGACGTGTCCTCTAACATCTTTTGAGTCTGCAAATATTCTATTAACGTCTTACTCTAATCTTCATTGATATCAGCAAATCACAATCATCGTTTCTTCGTCTTTTCTGAGCTTCTGTAGATTATCGAGGTCAAATTGAGACAAAATCTTTCGTCGTTGTATTGTCATCTCAATGGAATCCTCAGGGGGACATGCTAACTCTTTTGCAAGTTTGTTAGAGCATCAGCATGAGCATTATCTCCCCAACGAATCTGTTAGAGAGTCACATTGGGAATCTGCTCCAGCAGCTTCATCGTGTACTGATGGTATTCTGCTAACCTTGGTTTCAAAATCTTGTATTGTCCGAGGACTTATTAGATGATGAGTTGTGAGTCGCCATAGATAGCAACATCTATTATATCCATCGAGATTGTCAATTCCAATCCGGTGATTAAGGTTTCATATTCTACTTCGTTGTTGGTACACGGTTCTATCAGGTAGTATGAGAACCTCAACATACCCTTATCTAGTGTGATGACAACCAAACTAATTCTTTCTTTTCCTAATATAATTGTGTCTAATCCTTCGTCATTTTTGGCTGAAGAAGCTCCGTCGAAGTACATCTGTCAGCGTTGCAAACTGGAGAATTCCATCTGTATCACCTACTCATCTGGTAACTCGTCCTTAAAAGGGGACCCAGCTGGAAGTGGTTGTGTAGTGAGAAAGTTTGCTAAAATTTATCTCTTGATAGCACAGAGGGGAAAAAATCTATATCAAATTGCAACAAAATTATTGACCATCTCGCTAGACATCTAGAGAGTGTTGGTCGAGTCATCAAATAATGCAATAGATTAACTATTGAAATTAGGGTAATTTTATGAGAAAACATGTAATGTCTAAGTTTATGGGCGGTGAAACTTAATGTTAGACAATGCTTCTGAATTGGCGGATACCTTATCTCTGTCGGTATTAGACGACGACTCAAGTAGTATAGTGCATTTTCCTTACCCTCATCATTGACTTAGGCTAAGAGGGCTCCAAGAAAGTCATTTAAGGACACGGTATAAAGTATCAATAGTTTTCTCGAGATAGGGGCTGTCAAAACAGGAGGTGCCATTATATATCTCTTAACATCTTCAAAGGCCCGCTGGCATTTCTCTTCCCAAACAAATTTGGCGTCATTTTTAACTAACGCTGAGAAGGGCTGACACCTTCTTGAGGGATTAGGAATAAACTTTCTCAGATATGTCAACTTCCCTTGAAGGGAACGTAGTTGTTTCAAAGTTTTGAAAAGAGGCATTTTAAAGATAACTTTAATCTTATTTGGGTCGATCTCGATTCTCTAATGATGACTAACAAATCCTAGAAATTTCGCGGAAGTAATGCTTAGGGCACACTTGAATAGATTCATCTTAAGGTCATATTGTCATAATAGTTTAAACACAATCCTTAAATCATACAAAAGGTCTATGTTCTATTTACTCTTGATGACCAAATTATCCACGTAGCATTCCACTTGGTTGTGAATGAGATCATCAAAAATCTTTGACATAGCTTGTTGATTGGTTGCTCCAGCGTTCTTCAACCCAAATGGCATCACTGTGTATTAGAAAATCCCGATAGGTGTCTTGAAGGTTATAAATATTGTATCTTCTGGAGCCATCTTGATTTGATTGTACCACAATGATCCATCCATAAAGAAGAAAAATTCATATGTTGAAGTGATGTCTACCATCATTTTTGGTATTAGCAACGGAAATTCATCCTTTGGACAAGCTTTGTTCAAATCTCTAAAGTCGACACAAACACGGATTTGTCAATTTTTCTTCTTAACCGATACAATGTCAGCTAACCATGTCTGGTATTTCTCTTCTTTCACAAATTTAGTGTATATTAACTTCTTCACCTTGACAATGACTTGTTGCTCTATTTTGATGCGCATTCTTCTGGGACCTTTTTTTATCGGGGTCATACATTTGTCCGCCCCAAGTTTATGTACTACAACTTTTACTGACAGTCTTGACATTTAATCATAACTCCATGCAAAGAAATCTTTGAATTCTGTTAATAGTATAATTAACTCTATAGATTCTTCGTCTTTGAGTAGAGAACTTATAAATGTAGGTCGGGGCTGCTCTTCCGTCCCGAGGTTAATTCCTTTAATTCATCAACAGGTGACTTGATTTCTTCCTAAAATTCTAGCAGAGCATCTTCTATTAGCTGATTAGTAGAGTCATCCTCTATATCAAGGCAATCCTCTTCCAATTCAGTAGTAACAACCATGCAAAATTCTGAATCATCGACTGGTTCTACTGTACCAAATATGGAGCTTGACTTTTATTATTCCATAATTTTCAAAAAGTTTTAATTTGCCTTCTGGCATTTGTTTTGGCAAATTTTCTTCTTGAATTAACTTTTGTACACAAGGAAAAAAGTAATCAAAAGGTAATTCCATTAATTCATTAGGATCTTCATCCAAATTTACATTATTTTCAAGATTAGTAGAAGTAAAAGCACGATAAAATTTGATCAACTTTGAATCAGTGCTACGGACTTCCTTGATTTCTAAACTCTCGACTTTTAGAGGGAGAATCGGAGTAGGGGTAAGGGTTTTCACATAGTGGTTTATCCGATCATACATTATCTCATATTCGCTTTTCTTTATATCTTCTAAAGATATATCGTACTGAGGTTTCTTCTGTTTTTTCATCATTATTTCTTCTTTAGAACTTTCTTCATCATCAATGTTGATGGTCAGTCTAGTTCGTTCAACAATTAAATTGGTTCTTGCACGTCCACGTCCCTGCCCTTGACCTTAGGTGCGCAAACTAAAAGAACCCTCACCAACTCATTGCAAGAGAGTGGTGAAAGATTTATGAAGCGGAGTTGAATGACCTTGCCATTGTAATTCTTCTGAATCTTAACTTTTATTTGTCATAATTTTACGAGAGAAGAAAGTTTTTTTTGGAGGCGCGTGCAGGCGACATCTTCATGGATGCCAACTTCATGAACTGAAAAAGGTTGTAAACCACCCTTGATGCAATGTTCTTGTCCTTCCTTGTAGCACTAAATACATTGGTGTAGAGACGATAGAACCATGCTCTATTCGTGAATCCATGGTCGACCCAACAGAGCATTGAAAAAGGTATCGACGTCGATGATATGGAATTTAAGGGTTGTTGCTAGTTCTCCAACTTTCATAAGTAATGTAACTAATCCAAGGGCTCTCTCTCCATTTTGGTTGAATCTTCTTAGCATCATTTTATCGACCGTAAGCTCTTGAGCTTTAATGTCCAAAAAGGCCAATGTTCGTTGGCTCATCAGGTTGAGGGATGCTCCAGGATCTACCAAAACTCTAGACAACATGAATCTGCCAATGTTAATGGAGATACAGAGTGGTCAATTATGGTCGGTCATACCGCGCAGCAAGTCTTCATCTGTGAAAGTTACCCCAGATTGTTCTTTCAATGAGCAAACTTCATTCGAGGATGTGCTAGCCAACTGGGCTAAGCAAATCTCTGGGCCAAGCAAAGCTGTAACCAGAGACTCTCTCATCTCCTTTGACAGGATTAGAATGTCGTAGATTCTTAATTTGGTCGGCAACTTCCTAAGATGAGCTAGCAAATTGTAATCCGCTTTGTATGATCCTCCAATTTTCTCTTGATTATGTTGTTCTTCCACTGATGGAGGTGGAGGTAGCTCTTCTCAAGTTACTATTTGCTTTCTTTTATTTGCTGGAGCTGTTCTCGGGCATAATACTCTCCCACTCCTCAAATTCACTTCTGTAATTTCTTATTCTTAAGATATCATTGTCAAATCTTTTGGTGTTTCTTCTTTGTCAAAAAGATCTAAGTTGATGGTGAGTGGTGTACCATGGCACTCGAGGATCGGTTCCGCACTCTCGGCGGTGTCGTAAGTGGTGTTGTCGATGTCTTCTTCAGTCTTGTTAACAAGTTCATTGGAATTGATCATGATTTAAGAATCTTTTTGGGAATCGAGATCAAAGTTATATTGTTCATAATCGATTACATCATCACTAGAAATAGTTAAAACACAGCTGAAATCATAATCATTATATTCATAAGACCCCAGAGGGGTGAAAAGATAATCATACAAGGTCAGGGGTCTAAGGATTTTCTTCCCTGAATCTGAGACAACCAATCTAGCAAAGGCAGCCGCTATCCTACCCCCCATGTTATCAATCTTTGTGGTGGTATTCTTCATCTTCTTTTTTAACGATGACGGATTTTTCTGGTGAAATCTTGATCTCGGGCTTGGCAAGCTAAAGACTCTGAATGGAGGTTTACTTAAAGAAGACTGGATCTAGTTCAGTATTTTGTTGGATGATTTGCTCCAAACTGTACTCCATCCATCCTTTCCAGTATACAGGAAAATCGAAGAGAATAGCTTAGCCGAAATCATATTTATGGAACCTTTTACAGGCTCTTTTAAATATTCTTTTGGGATCGTTATATTTCCTTTATTAGGGTTTTTCTTGAGCCAATATTTGAAGATGAAACATTCCTCTATAGTGTGTCCAAGCAATCTGTGATACAGACAATAGTTTGGTGGGTATTTCTTGTCGACCTCTTTTGGTTTCTTCGGATCTGGTAATTTGTACTCAGGCTTCTTCATTAAAATTCTGAACATCTAGAATATTGCTTCATCTTTAAAGGAATATACTACTTTTTGTTGTTCTGTCAAAGATATTCTCTTATTCTCTGCTCGGTGTGATCCTCCCTGAGGTGGTCGCTGGCTGGACTGACCAAACTGTTGTGTGTGTTGTCGAGCATGCTATGATGACAACTTATGGGAATTTTATGCAAGTATCATCATTGGTTTTTTTTCTTTTATCGACCGTTGCCACTATTCCGGACTTCTATTCAAATACTCTGGTCGTCCTAAACTTCTCAGCCTTCCCATGAGAATACATATGTTTGACTTCTTCTTAAAGGATTTAATGGTGAGTTCCTTGTGCATGAAAGCTACTAACCCATGGATGCTCTTGAGTAAGATCTCAATTGCCTGATGTTCCTGTAACTGAGGTTCAAATTTCATCCTAAGGTTTATCCACCTCAAAATTTAGTCCACAAAAAGTCTTATTGGGCTCCTGCTTCTCTACTATGAGATCTCCAATAGACACATGATGTTGCGCTCCAACAAATCTTTTGACAAATAATTATTCTAGTTTGGGGAACATTTTGACTGATTTGTTGGGAAGTTCGGCATATCAATCAAAAGTAATTCCTGACAGGCTGCTGACAAACTGTTTAAAGAGTAGCGCTTCCTTACCTCCAGTATTACCACAATTGGCTCAGAAATGTGCTATATGATGCCTGAAATTTCCGGTCCTTTCAAATATCTTAAATTTTTGTGATAAAAACCCTTAAGGTAGGGTACGACATCGAACTCCTCCGGGTAAGGTCTATCCTCCCTTAAACTGAGCTAAGGCCTCCCAAACTTGCTCGACCATTTGCTTAAATTTCTTTTTTAGCATGGCACTTGATAGAGAATCCATCTTTTGATGATCATCTCTATTTGTTGAGGCAACTTCTCTCATTTCATCTGTGATATGTATAATCTCTAGTTGATTGACTTCTTGAGAGGCTAATTGTGGTGGTTGACATTGTCCTTGAACTATGGCTATGTCGGTCATGCTAGCGGCCATCTCTTCAATTATTTTCTCCATTTTGCTGATTTTCTCGTCTCTTTGGAAGATAGCCCTACGCAGCTCATCTACGGCGTTCTCTTCGACGAGAGGTTGAGCGTCGAGCTCAGATGCATCGACTTTGGTCTCGATGACATGGACATCAATGAAATATTCCTCAAGATAATCATTGAAGTCAAAATCTTCATCATCGTCAATGGATACTCCATGTTCTTAGGCTAACTCAGAAATCTCGACCTTAAGCTTTTCGACCTTTTCTTCAATTATTGATTCTTGTAGCATCTTGAGATCTAGAGGGCTTGTCTGGATATCCTCCACTTATTTATCCATCTTGCTAGCGATTGCTACGACAATGTCAGATACTTTGGACCCTAGCTTCATTCCATGATCCTGCTCTACGAGCTTGCGGGACCGTAACGATACGTCAACTTTGGGTATCCACACTCTTTTTTTTACGTTGATGTCTTCAGACAGAGTGTCTCAGCAGAAACATTGGCATGTCAGAGAGAAGTATGCTCCCCATGTTGCTGACCAAATATGGTACTAGGTAACATCTTTGTCTTATCCTTCAGAATCTTAAAAACATTCTTGTGGCCGGTAATTGGTAAAATTTTCAGACCCAGACGTGACCTAACTGGTCGACAACCTGTGAGTCTATTGGACGTAGAATCAATAGTAGCGATGGTGGTATCAACAGTACTTCCCAAGTGAAACCAGATGGGAATGTGAATAGATAAAGTTACAGCTAACTTTTAAGATCACCTCGCAGATCTGACGTCCTTTAAAATTTCTTTCTTTATGTGAGGGGATACTGCATGTCCCATTCGTTTGAGTAACACACCAAATGAACAACCTTATTTGGCTGCTAGTTTCTGAAAAACTGAACTAACTCGGGTGATAGGAGTAGGCTTATTCCTCTCCCCACCATGTCCATGAGGTGACAGAAAGGTAGCAGCGATTTTTTGGATACTTTCATACCCATTAGTATCCATTAAGGGATGGAACCTACTCCCTTGCAGAAGTGGATAGATCTCCAGCAATTCTCACTCCTCCTGGTGAGTAACTTCATCAACAGGTACTTCTTAGGAATCTGGGCTTTAATAGCCCTCCGAACCTTCTAACTGCGGTTTGTCCTTTGGGTTCATGTTAACGGTGTAGTCCTTGAACTCAATCCGATTTCAAATACTGACAACGAGACAACCAATCCTTCAGTTGGGTCTTTGATGATCATAACTTCTTTTCCCTTAAAAAAAGGAACAACAAGCTTGGTAGGTTCTGTGATGGTAGTAGTCTTGATCTTCTTCAAACACTGACGGTGAGACAACCAATCCTCCAGTCGGGTCTTTAACGATTATAACTTCTTTTCATTTATCAGAAATAGAAACAATATGCTTTGTAGGTGTCGTGATGAGAGTAGTCTTAATTTTCTTGTAAGAAGGAAAGTCCTGAGGTCAGCTCAAGCTAAAATCAGCAGACGGTTCCTAAACCTCTGGAGTGGCAACTTTCATTATGACGAACGGGGCTTTCCCGAGAATGACCTTGAGATCTTCAAATCTGACTTCAAACTTGATGGTGGAAGCAATATTGCAAACATCACGGCTCGTCGGCAGGTTACATGAAAAAGTGAACGTTAAGAACGCCATTACAACAGTTTTAAAAAAGAAAGCTCTGGGGTTAGCTATTTGGCCAAAATCTTGTAATCTTGTGAGCACTAAATATTAATAGAGTTCAATCTGTAGACTGAGTAAGCCTTTATATAATTTGTGGAAATTTCAAAACTTAGTAAAAATAGTTTGAAAATAGAAAATTTTAATTAATATAAGGAAGATTAAAGAGCACGCGCAGCAGAACACAATTTGATTTAATTTGTTAAAAACCAAATTAAACTCGAATTGGAAAAGTGCAGTTCCAGACCAAGTGCGAGACCAACTTAACAACGCACAATGCCCAAATGGAACTAGTCCGCCAACACACCCATTGGGGGTCTGACCCCACACAAAGACCCAAAAAGTCCTTAATGGCCTCCTGAACCTCTCCGTTCAAAGGTGGTCGAATAGACGGTCCTGAAGTTCAAAAGAGTTGACGGTACTTACCCAGGAAAGAAATGAGTAAGGCATGACAACGGAAGAAAGGTAATTTGGTCCATGAGGTACATGGATACATTACTGATATATGAAGATAATATTCTCTGATCAATATGAAGAGAAAATTTATTCCTCAATGGAGTCGCTAGAAGTTGTTCGCACAATTTTTGGATAGAGGAGTTGCCCATTAGAAGCTTTCGATCACTGGAATCGGAATCCCGTCGCCTGTTTTGAAAAGACGTTTAAATTACATATATATATATATATATATATATTAGAAAAATTTTAAATAAAATTGTCCCCATATTTTTCATAGTTTAAATGAAAGAACATTATACCTTAACCCTGTATCTATCCAGAAGGATAAACACAATACTTGAGAATGAGGATGAATCAAATAAACTAAGAAACATATGACATTCGTTTGGTCTGCGAAACCATTTTATTTGTCGTCAAGTTCCCCAATTTAATATGAAGAATTAAATAGGGTTTATTATAAGCTGGGTTTGGAAAAGCTTCCTATAAAAGCATGCCCCTATAGTTAATTACATCTTAAATGACCAAAGTCACTTAAGAAAACTCTCAATAAAAATCAGGAAATGTTGTCTTCAAAGAGGTCAAAGGATAGGACTTTTCAACGAAACTAGAAAAAGAGGTGTGAAAGGGGAATGATTCAAATTTGGAACATTTTGTTGTAGAGTCTGAAGGAGGAAAAATTAGGGGATGTCATAGATCTGGAAAAGAACCTCAATGACTTCCCAGTCTATCCTATTGTTTGGCTTTGATTTTGAGGAGAAATTGTTTGAATGTTTCATCCTGCCAATTTTATTAGTTTAGGGCTTACATTCATAAGAAATGATCACATAAATAGCCTGGAAGATGTGAGATTTTAGGTTGTGACGAATTACAACCGCGGAATCCTAAGATGAGTTAGGAATAATATTGTACAACAGGGCCATACAAAAGCCTAAACATAAGCTGATGATTTATGTTTCATTAGAAAATAATCTAAAAATCTTATGGCTTGCTATTTAGATCTAAGAAAAGATGCTCTATTGCAGATCCTCCTGCTGTTGAAGGCAGCCATGCTGCCTACAGAGCTAGCTCCAAGCTCCTTATCGTGATGAGTTTAAGTTTTCTAATATGTCAAGTTATGATGTCAAGTCAGATGTCCCAATGATTATAGTTTCTTAAATGTTATGGGGCATATTAAAGTTGATTAGAGCGACACCGGTTAGGATCCTCTGGTTCCCTCGTTCTAGTTCCACTATTTTCTATTAGATTCACTTAGTTCAAATGAATTTACTAAACTCAACTTAATGAGTTCCATACTTTCATTTAGTCGTGAGAAATCTCGTTAGCAACCGTAGGTTACCTCCTCCGAGGGATTTCTGATCATCCCATAGAGACGTCTTAATTTAATTGCAATTATTGTTTTGTGATGTTTGTGATTAAATTTTGAGTTGTTTTATATTTTGAATGTTGTGGCTGTGAGTTTTATCTTAGTTGATTTTAGTTTTGGTTTTTGTTTTATGGCTATCCTAGCAGTTCTGGTTTTCATGCAGGGTGACATCGTTGTTTAACATGCAAGTTTTGTAAATATAAAAGTACAGTATGAAAAGTACAAGAAAAGAAAGTATTGTAAACTGTAAAAGCATACCTGGCGAGTCTTCTCGTTCCACCACCTAAAAGGTCAATACTTGCAAGGCATGTATATAATGTTGCAAGTAATTTAAATTTTTGAAGTAGATGAAGGCTTAGCTACCACACCACAGGCTATGATTTTATTGAGTCTTGGAAGATCCTAGTGGATAATTTTAGAACAAAATATGACTACTTCAATTTGCCCTTCAGAATGTCCAATAGATTTCAAAATGCTTAAGGCATGACCTTAGACCATTTTGAAGACCTGTTGAAATGTTCTGAGTTCCTTTTGGACTTATGATAATGTTCCATTAATCATCCAAGGCTGAAGTGTGACTACCCTGTTGCTCTGTGAAATTTAACAATTTAATTATCCTAAGGATAGGACACTCGATTGATCAATTGATGTTTCATTTAAGAGTTATGTGAGTGGGTGCCCTTAAGGCAAGTTTAGGTTATTTAAGACTGTGGTGCCCACAATTAAGTTCAGGCTTATAATGTTTAAAGATGTTAATCACCAAATATGTTATCTTATAAATCCGATCAATTAGGTTTAGATATTGAGCCTATGTCACTACTAAGCCCTTAACAATCATGATAGGTGAAATGGCGATTATCAAAATTTTGATTTAAATGACATGTATTCTTCTCAAATGGTCAAACCATCCTGAACTTTGGGCTTAAGAAAAGTGAATTTCCACCTTTCTAACTTAAACCCATCACTTAAGAATCGTCTCCTCTTAGTTGACTTCCAAGTCATGAAGATTAGGAGGTTTATAATCTTGTTGACATTGTGCAAAGGTGGTGAGTGGATTTCTACCTATTAATCCCATTATATTTCAATCATCCAAATATATTTTTTAAGATCAAAATTACCCATTTTCCCTTTAGTTAATTCTAAATTTTGATTAAGGCACGAAAGTCTAAAATTACCACTTTGCCCTTAGGCCACTTCTCCTTATAATTCATTAAACACAACTTGAATGACTTTGAGGGTTTAAAGTGTCATATTCATGAGGTAATTATAATCTTCTAGGAGAATATGTGGACCTCTCAAAATTTTAATTTAATTTAGATAATTATTTAAATTTAGAAAATATGATTTTCAAAAGTTAATTTATTTAATTATCCAAAATAAACTTTATATTTATGGAAAAGTTATTGGAGGTCTCATAAGGTCAGAGAAACACTTAGGCAAAATTTCATGATTTTTTGAATTAAATTTTTATTACTATTATTTAATTTTTAATCAATTTCAAAGATTAAATTAAATAGAAAAAATGTTTTAATTACAAAAAATCATTTTTATATTTTTAATGGACCCCTCTGAATTCAGAAAACTTAGAGAACCAAGTTTTATATTTTTTTGATTTTTAATTTATTTATTATAATTATTTTAATGGGAAAATACGAAAAATTCATTTTTAAGCTTTCAAGATTTATATTTTAACTTAAAAAAATTAGGAAAAATATCTTAATAAGTTCTAAGTGATCAGAGGACATTTCCACTCATTTTGAACTATTTTTTTGTATTTTTGAAAATTTTGATTTTCTTATTTATTTTTAATTCAAAATATAATTTAAAAATGAAATATTTTTACAAAAATGGATTTTATTTTTATTAAATACCCCTGGTCACAAAAAAACACAGAGAACTAATTTTCATAATTTTTCTAAGCTTATTTAATTTATATAATTATTTTTATACAAAAATATAAGGTTTCCTTAAAAATTCATTTTAGTGCTTAGACAAAATCAAATAATTTTGGTATTTTTACATTGACTGAATATAATTTTTATGGACAGTAGGGAAGTGATTTTGTCAAATTTTGATAAGTGTATAGTTTACATAAATTAATATAAAGTATATTCATTTATTTAAGTATAGGAATGTACAAGATGATTTAAAATATCACAATATTTTTCCTAGAGTCTCCTAACAACAAGAAACCTACTAAAATTATTTCCATAAATTTCTAAGTGATATTTTTATTTATAAAATTAAAACAAGCCAAAATAGTCATATTAGCTTGAAAATTAAGGCTAGAAGCATAGAGGTGTCTTTTGATTTTGGAAAAATCAAAGAATATCTTCTCTGTGATGAGGAACAAAACCTGAAATTTGAAGGCATGGTGAATTATTTTAAGCCATGGAAAATTAAAATACCACAGAGAGTATTTAATTAATTAAAAATAATATATTTGAAAAATAATTTTCATTTTTATCCACATTATTCTCCTCTGTTCACTGAGCAAGAGGGTATTCCTTTTATTTTTATGGTTTTTCTAGAGAAAGATATGGACTTTTAAAATTTAGGCATTTAAAATAATTCAAAAAATCCCTATTTTGTTACTTATCCAGCGCGGAGCCAACTCATCCTATAGTGGCTCCGAACTCACAAGCAACGTGCTCCCATTCACTGTACTTTCTACCTTAGCATGCCACACGACCTGCATTCTAGCACCGAGAGTTGATCCGGCTTAATCTCTATTGATGAAATAAACGCGCGATCGGACAACTCTCCATTATCGTCTCCAAGTGACTTAATCCGTTAGCCGTTCACACTAAAATCTTAAGATCTTGAGCTAGACTAGCCCAAATTGCATGCGGTTTGTTTATAAACCTTCATCTACTCAAGACAAACACATCTATACTGTTAATCAAGTATGAAATCAAGCCATTACAAATGGAGAATCAAAATAAGCTTTAATTAGGGTTGAGGTTCAATACCCTTGTCTGAGAGGGGAGACCTTAATCAGATGGTTTTGGTAGCTTTGGTTGGACCCAACGAACCTCTGGATGAAGTCTCAAGCCTTGGTGAATTGTCTAGGTATGATTTTAATCACGCTCGATTTCAGGAGTTGGTTCAGAGCTATGTTAGAGGCTATTTGAGAGGGGGCTTTTGTGGGGAATCAACTTATTTTACTGTGGGGATGGTGTGTGCACAATTAATTGGAGTTTGGTTCGCTGTGGATGTGTTGAGAGATTTGCCTAGTTTAAGGGCAAATTTCATTGTAGAAATTGGCTCCAAGGGGTGGCTATCAGTGGCTGAGAGCGAGGGGATTGCACTTGGGATGGTTTGGGGAAGCTCTGGTAAGATTTTGGCAGAGTTTCCTTAGAGTTCCAAGCACTCTCTTCCTTGGCCATGGAGAGTTCCATTTAAAGCCATGCTTGTCTGGTTGAGCTCAGGGCTTGCAGTTGGGTGCTAAAGCTTGTTGAGGTGGAGTGAAGAAGGGCTCTAATGGTCAATGGGAGTGAGTCAAGTTAAGTAGGTTCAATTTCAGGTTTTGGACACTTAAGACTCCCTTAGGGAGGTTGTTTCTAATGCCTGAGGAGGTGGCCAGCCAGGGTTCAGTCACTTCTTTGCTCAGGGAGGCCAGGGGAGAGTTAATTATGATTAACTCCTAAGGGTAAGTGATGATAGAAAAGTATTTTCAAATAAAGTCCAAATATGGTTAAGATCCCTTAATTCAAGGGACCATTGTTCCATAGCTCACTTGGATGGTTTAGGTCAGTTTAGCCTGGTCCATAGGGTGTATTTGGTGGCTGTGGGGTCATAAATTTGTTGTCTTAGACATGGTCAAGTCAATTTTTGTACATGGGTTCAACTTGCGTCCAAATGGATAAAGTTGGTTTTTGGGTTTGTTTAGTCATGATTTTGAGCCCAATTGATTGATCAATATTGCGTAGATGATTGTTATGAAGATTTTTGGTGAAGGATTGAAATGATTTTGAGTTCAATTGGAAGCTAAATTTGATGGATTTAATGATTTTGGTCAATTTGGGCATTTTGGACTAGACTTGGGTCTAGGTTTGGCTAAGGTTGGGCTAAGTATAAATTAATGGTTGAAAATGGTCTATAGAAATTTCATGAAGAGTTTTCAACACAAAATGGGTGTCAATTTTGGGTTAGGGCATTCAATTTGGTTGAATTTGGAGACATCGCCAATTTGGGGCAAATTTAAGGGGTTTTGGACTTCAGTTAAAATTAAGTGAAATTGAAACTTGGACAAGGCCAACTGAATGTCCAATTTGATGTGTAGGATTGTTCTGAAGAGTTTAGGATTCAAATTAGAGCAAATTGAGTAGGCTATGGGGTTCAATTAGGTGAGATTATGTCATAGGGCCAAAATTGGGGATTTTGAATTGGATCAAGATTGAGCTCAAAGCATGGTCTCATTTGGCTTCTATTTGGTTTTGATTTATCAAATGAAAGGTGAGTTTGAGTTTAAATTGAAATTTAGGGAAATTGGGTCTAAATTTATGGACATTTGGGATGAATTTTGGGAAATTAAGCCTTTAAAGGCAATTTGGGAGTTTTGGTCAAAATGGTCAAATTGATCAAATTGTGTTCAATTGGAGGGTCAAAATTGGTTTTGGAGACATGTGAAGTGATTTTGGAGGTTTTGGGAAATTTTGGGTTGCACGGGTATTTTTGTAATTTTGGCAATTTTGGGTGGTTTTGGGCAATTTGGGTATTTTGAAATGATTTTTGGACAAATTTGGGTAAATTAAGTGAAATTGGAATTTTTGGCCAAATCTGGGATTTCAAGGCCATTTTACGTAATTTGGGTGGATTTGGGGGCAAAAGGCCAAGTTGGATATTTGGGTAGAATTGAGGTGCCAACCACCATGCATGAGCAATGGACCAATGAGACCCCCATTTGGGTCCTCTATGTGCTAGTCTTACCTAAACCCTAGCTTAGGGTTGGTGGGTCTAGGAGACCATCTACATGAGTCTCCCAAAAGATTAAGGGATCAAAGTTAACAAGTTTGGGTTTCAGGATTGTGAGTAAATATAGGTGATAGTGAGTGAAGTGAGTCAACTAGATCCAGAACAACACCTAGGGTCAACCTTAAGGTCAAACAGTACTGACCCCACCTACTAAGTGCTAGAGGTTAGGACCAATATGTGGAACTCCAATTTGAAAAATGAAGATTTTAGAATTTCTAATGGTGAGGGTTCCTTTTCTAGTTATCTAAGAATAGTTAACAAGAAAGTCCTATGGCAATACCATAGGCAACTAAAGAGGGAAAACTAAACCTCAACCAAAAGTGAGGTCAACAAGTTTATCTCTATGGAGATGTGGATATCAAAGATCCTAAAACTAAGAAAACATTTAAAGTGAATGGTCACAGGCTAAAACCTTATTTTATACAAAATCAAATTAGATTAAATGAACTTATGTGGTTGGGTCACATAGAATAAGCACGATTTATCTCAGGCTGACGATGTTAAACCATGCGCTTTATGGGAGGCAACCCATTATTTATCAGTGTGTTTCTATTTTAAATGTTATTTTGTTGTGTTTGATTAAGAAAAATTGTGGCAGTATTTTTAGTATATAATGATTTAATAATGAGTCTAAGACCTTAATAGATGACTTAGACATGCTAGAATGAGTATTTGAATATTAAGCTGGCCTGTGCTAATTTAAAAATTGGTGCTTAAGCGCGGCAATTAACTAAACG
The DNA here is from genome assembly GCA_002079205.1 of Phalaenopsis hybrid cultivar. Lineage (NCBI taxonomy): Eukaryota > Viridiplantae > Streptophyta > Magnoliopsida > Asparagales > Orchidaceae > Phalaenopsis > Phalaenopsis hybrid cultivar. Next base: position 281,972 of record JXCR01145905.1, read on the forward strand.
TGCTAAATTATGTTTCTAGAGGATTTAAATGAGTTTTATTGGGTTTTAACGTGGGTTAGTGCTTTGAGAACGTGTCTAGTAGTTTTAGGCTTTGTCCAAAGCCTATAAATAGTAGGGAATGAAGAGAATTCTCACCCCACTTCAAATTTCACCCAAAAGTCAAAGTGAATAGTGACATATCTTGCAAAAATGTCTTCTTGGGAGATTAATATGAAGAAGAAGAAGGAAGCCATGAAGAAGAAGTTTGTTTGTCAATATGCACAAGAGTTATACAACGGTTTCCTAACCGTTAATATAGAAGAAATAGCACGGAAGATCATAAAGATTGTGGCTGATGTGGCTTCAATTGAAGCGAAGGTGAATGAGACTAACACACATTTGGATCATATAGGATGGCAACTTAAGATGCAATTTAGTCATACAAGTTTTATAGAAGAAGCAGACAAGGCTACGCATTTGAAAAATAAATGGGTTGAAGAAGATTCAACCAGAGTTCTTCACCACCATCCATTCTATCATATATATATTCCAAATACCCCAAGAGGGACAAATGAAAGGTTGGAATTCATTCCACTAGAAGGAGAATAGAATTAAGTTCTTAGCTTAGTGTTTGTTCGTGGTAGGAGCTTTGATATTAGTATTAAGTTTATTTTAAGTGTTTTGAATGTTATTGTTTTTAGTTTGTGCTTAGGGATTATCTCATCCAAGACTCTTTCAATTGAGAAATTATGTATCTCAAATGTTTGTTTTTGTTTGTGAATTAGTATAAGTGTTCGTTTATATGTAAAATTTTTTGTAAGTTTGTGTTGAATCAAATTAGTGAAAATTGTTGAATTTTGAGAAATAAGAGAGTTGATGGGGAAGAAAATAGTTATTAAAGATTTATAAAATCATTTATGGGTGGTTGACTTAGGCTATATATTAATTTCTCTTAAAATCCAAAACATTAAAATTAGGGCACTAGCGCCGAAGCATCAAAACCCTGCTCATAAGCGTAGAACAACTCGAGATGTAGGTGCCTAAGTGCATAGCGTGTTGTGATTAAGTGTTGGTTTACTTAAATCGGTTCATGGACGATTAAAGGTGAAACATTAACTTAAAAGTTGCCATTTTTGAGCCCCAACTTCATCTTCTTCCCTTTGAGTTCTCGAGTGTGGATTTAAGGCTTCCTCTGGAGTGAAGATTTCATTAAGGATTCATACAAAATTCTATCTCAATTTTTCTTTTCACCATGTATTTTTAGCATATTGGGATTTGAACGAAAATCACTATTCATGGTGAGAAATTGAGAAATATGAAAATTACATAGAAATGATAGTTTAAGTTTTTAGAAGTTGAGTTTAGTGATTTAGTCTTGAATTTAGGACTTTTTGTGAATTTTATGTGATTTGTTGAAATGGCCCCAAGAATGAAGAGGGATAAAGGGAAGTCCCATTTCGATTCAAGTAATTTCGTTAGCTTGAAAGCTCAGGACAAGTATACCAAAGCACTGTAATCAAGAAAACTGATTCGTGAGAGTTGTTATGAAATCTGGGTAGAGCAGTGAAAGATTTAATTTTTTTTCCTATTGTGGGAAAAATTATGTTTTTTTTTTTCTATTGTGGCCATAATTTTTGTAGTTCTGCAGTTTTACGCTAATCACCCTTAAGCTGAAGAAGATCAGGGATGGTCTAAGGAAAGTCAGTACCTTTCTCCCCTGAGGTAAAAAATCTATTTTACCAATTGCCCGCTATTGTATTATGTTTTTATTCAAATTATAATCTGACTGAGAAGTATTTGGAAGAGATAATATCTTCATTGACCGCAGGAAGAGGACTTTGGAAGATAATAATTGAAAGAAGAGTCAATTTCTCTGCATCAAAGTAAGATGCCATATAGAAGTGTGGCACTACATTATTTCAGCTCATCTGCTACTGACCAACCACCTCAGCGAAGTTATCAGAGATAGATCTACGTTGAACTATTGCATTTAGTAGTTCAAGCCGATTGACATTTGGCCATTGATTTATCAGAATATCATCAGTTCCGCTACCGCTGCCATTGTTGCGGGTTTGGGATTCGCATCCTTAATTTTTTCCTTATGTGAGCAAGCTGGTGTTATATTTGGAAGAAATATTGGAGCAACTACATCCTATCACAAAAACAAAATTGTGGTACAAGTTTCAAATCCACTTCTGAATCTGACAATTTGGAGGTACACCCGCTAATCTCAAGCGAGGGTTTGTTAACCCGCACCAAGGGTTGTTTTATGAATTTATGGAGATAACCATCAATGAAAATGTGGGTTGTGATGAAGATTTGATTTGTTTTATGAATTTATTTACACAACCATTAGGGAATACTTGTGTCGCAAACAAACACACTAATAGAAATTCATAACTGTAACATAAAGAAAATGTGTGGTAACACTCTAAGCCTTCCTAATATTTTGGATTAAGTTCAACACAAATTAACAAAATACACTAAAAACATGGTTAACACAATCACTACAACAAAAATAAAATAACTACTAACAATAACAAAAATACATCATAACAGTATCGAACAGAACACAACACAAAAATAGTAGCATTCTAGATAAGTACAACACAAAACAAATTAACACTTTAACACAACTGTACCACATAAATTTCACAATAAAAAACTAATCTACTCAATTTAATTCTCCTCCTCCTCATCATCATCACTATTCCAAAGAGCATTAGGTTCATACAAAGGTTGCTGTGGATATGAAGGTAAAATTACACTTTGGTCACCCCTGATAAGGTTTTCCAAAGATGGATGAAATTTTTCTTCATAATCACTATGTCTTCTCTTATAACCATCAATATGATCTACAAAATTCTCCAAATTTAGTATTTTATTTGTAGTACAATTGATGTTATTTAATAGCCTTTGCAATAAGTGATACTACAAATCAGAACTACAGGCCTGACCTTGTGATGTGGATGCACGTAAGGTAGAAGCATGAGAGGTAGAGGCACCTAAACTTATAGAATATCCTCCTCTCTAGCTAGATATCAAATGTTGTAAATAAGGTTTCACATTAATGCTTTCCATAATCTTCAGTTTCAATCAAAGGTTAACCTGATACTCTCCCACAGAAACCTCCTTCACTTTTTTTCCATTTTGTTCCAAATGTGTTGGCTTGGATCGGTTGTGTTGGTTTCTTTGATTTCTTTGGTCAACACCAACATGAGCTGTGTGCTTAGTTAGCACACCACGCTTATTGGAGGTCCATTTGTTGATCTTAATTTTGGTGAACTCTTTCCTTCCTATTAGTGCTTAGGATCTAGCCAACGAATTTTTCTTTTGCCTATCCTAGAAGACTAGAGATAAATCCCACCTACATAGAAATTGAAACCACTTCATTGCTCTCCCTCGAACCCATATGGATGATCATGAAACTCTGACACTTAGTACAATGAGGCCAACATGTGAGGATTCCAGTATGAGTTTCCATAAGACTTTTGAACTTAGGACAACCCTGGGTGGCTAGGGTTTGGTCTCTCACACACTCAAGAACATTACAGTTCGCTACCTATCCTAAAACCCTGAAATCTACACTCATTGAAACCATTTTCCTTTGCCCTTTTGGAATCTCGAATGGATGGTCCAGTGCCTCTGGCCTTTGGTTAAGAAGGCTAAGACCAACATGTGAAGGTTCATGAAGGAGTTTCCATTTGGAAAGACTTGGTTCTAAGGTGCTTAAATGTGGTCAAGACCCATGACCAAGTACCCCTAAACCCTAAACCCTCATAAAATACCCAATTTTGCAAAAAATTACCAAAATTATGAAAATGCCCATAGAACCCTAAACTTCCAAAGGTGCCCCAAATTTTTAAATTCTTTATCAAAATCATGACAAAACATTTCAAACTATCCAAATTGATCATAACACCACAACTTTCCCAAAATTCCTAAAATACCGCTAAATTTGCAAAAATTATCAAAATACCCTTCATATCCTAAAAATTTCTAATCCTACCTTAAACTAATCCCAACCACCCAATGGGCCCAATGTGACCCAATTGAGCAGTTTTGACCGAAATAACAATTTTATCTATAAAATCCCCAAAATCTCCACAATTACTCAAAAAATTTCCAAAATCCCCAAATTCACTCTAAATATCCCCAAAATCAATTTGAATAACCCAATGTCTTCAAGTATGTCAAAATCCACCAAAATTGCCTAAATTTCCCACATTATCAGTAAAGGCTCAAAACCACAATATGCACCCAATTAATTAAATAACTCCCAATTTTCATTAAGTTCACTCCTATCCTACCCAATTTCAAATATCAAACCCCAGCCCCATTTGATTAGCCCATGGTTAATTTCAATTTAAATCTTTCATGCATACTTTAAAAGCACATACCCACATGCATTTTCAAAATTTCATGACATTGATTACAAAATTCCCAAATTGATCCCACATAACTAAAAATCCCTTCCTCATCATCCCATTTTAATTTAAATGTTCATCATGGGCATCATGACAGCTATACCATGAATACACATGAGATTTTATCCAAAATTGGGCATGTTGACTTTTCTCATTTAAATGCATACAAAATCCTAATTTCGTCTGCATGACACATTTCCATGGGCTCATACATAGAATGGAATGTCTCATGGAGTCATCCATGGACATCATAAAGTCAAATTCACTAAAGTTGGTAAAAGGAGGTGTCCCTTCCCTTTCCCTCCTTCACTTGGACTTTCCCTCTTCATGATACATCTAACTCTCTCTCTTTATCTCTCATAAGAAAGCTATCCATTTGACCTCACCCAAACCTTCCTTGGAGTCAGCCTAAACACCCTTGCCACAATGGATCAAGCCTAGCCACTTGACCAAGAGTTTAAAACCACCCCAAGCTCACTTAGCTTAAACCCCATTTTTCCCTTGGTTCTTCACCTTGGAGCTTACCTAAAACCAGATTGAGCTGACCACTCTGTTCCCATGACTTACCTAAGCTCACTGGTGACCTGACCCTGGCCAATTGGCCACCTTAGCCACCAGAAAACCCTTTGCTTGAGAGGGCCCAAATGGCTTAAACTCAAAATTCAACTCATTTGAGCTGGTTCACTCCAATTAGTCGTCACAATATTTCTTACCTCCACCTAAGTGGTTGCCTTGCCACCAGGGCATGCCCTGTTGGCCACCAGAGTCTCCTCTGTAAATGTAGGACCTCCCATGGACAAAGAGAAAATTGATTTCAAAAAGTTAAAAAAACTCTACCAACCTTTCACCAAACACCTTTGCAACTCCAAGAAGGCAATCCTCATCGCTTTCCTACCCTAATTTCCACTGATTAGCCTCGATTTCAAATTAAAAAAAAACTAGGAATTATTGCAGCCATCCCTCCAAATTAATCAATTCCAAAAATTGACTCACTCTTAAGCTTCACCAGAGTAAGAGAGGATGTTCCTCACTAAAAGCCCCATCATTTGAGCACTCTATCATTGACCTAGACCGAGCCCTTGCCACCCTTCGAATGAATTCTAGCATGGACCCCATATTAGAGGAAGGTGACACTTCAAGGAGGTTTGTTGGACTCCACTGAAGCTTCTACAAGCACCCAATCGACGACTCACCTCTTGGGCAAAGGTATAAATCACTAACCCAAAATTTTTGCTCAGTTTTACCAACTATGAAGTGAAGTTTAATTTCATGAGCATGTAACCATATAGATATGTTCTTCTTGACTAGATGATGGTGTAGGAACAAAACAGGCATGATTTAGTTGAGAATCGAGAGATAATTAGGTTTAGAAAACAAACGGTTAACAATTTAGGTCGTTTGGAGACAATGAATAGGAGCCATCTGATTGAGCGTGTATTAAACGAATGGGCTCGATCGCATCGGAGGAATAAATGGAGTGGTAAAGGTGAAACGCATAGTGGCTGAGTTAGAACGTTGCGTCCAATAGCTCGACGACACTTGGAAAGGTCAGAGCTGCCAAAGATTGTGTTGCTCTGAGTCAGATAAGTTGAAAAATAGTTTTTTTTATTTAATTAAATTCAAATGACTTCAAATATTCATAGCATGATTGTCGGCGTTATTTCAGGTTGGGTTGTGGGGTTGCTCGTAAGAAACTGTCGGTCGCCGGAATCAAAATCTTGTCAGAACATTGAAGTATGAAATTAAACTGACCCCATATTTTTTATAGTTTAAAATGAAAGAGCATTGTACCTCAAATCCTGTATCTATCCCAAAAACTAAACACAAGAATTGAGGATGAGGCTCGATCAAATAAACTAAATTATGACGTCCGTTTGGTCTGCGAAACCTTTATATTTGCCGACAAGTTCCCCTATTTAATATAAAGGATTAAANATCCAAAGGAAGAAGAACTAGGGGATATCATGGATCCAGAGGAGAACCTCAGTGA
>JXCR01145905.1:288403-298498 GCA_002079205.1 Phalaenopsis hybrid cultivar
AAAGTCTTATGGCTTTGTTGTTTTAAGTCTAAGGAAGGAAGATTGGTTTAGCTGGGGAAGACAGGTTTTGCTGTTGAAGATGGCCGTGTTGCCCACCAAGCTAGCTCCAAGCTCCTGCTGCAACGAGTTTGAGTTATCTAGTGTGTCAAGTTATAAGGAAGGAAGATTGGTTTAGCTGGGGAAGACATGTTTTGCTGTTGAAGATGGCCGTGCTGCTAAGGAAGATTGGTTTAGCTGGGGAAGACAGGTTTTGCTGTTGAAGATGGCCGTGCTGCCCACGAATGAAGATTGGTTTAGCTGGTGAAGATAGGTTTTGCTGTTGAAGATGGTCGTGCTGCCCACCAAAATTGGTTTAGCTGGTGAAGATAGGTTTTGCTGTTGAAGATGGTCGTGCTGCCCACCAAGCTAGCTTGCCACAATAAGTCTGGGTTATCTATTGTGTCAAGTTATAATATCAAATCAGGTGGCCCTATGGTTGAAGTCCGCGACGAGTTTGAGTTATCTAGTGTGTCAAGTTATAATATCAAATCAGGTAGCCCTATGGTTCCTCTATAAGTTTGAGTTATCTAGTGTGTCGAGTTATAACATCAAATCAGGTGGTCCTATGGTTGAAGTTCTTTAAATTTTATGAGGGCATATTAAAGTTGATTAGAGCGACACCAGTTAGGATCCTACGATTCCCTCGTTCCGGCAACACTATCTTTTATTGGAATCACTTAGTCCAAAAGAACTTACTAAACCCAACTTAAGGAGTTCCATAATTTCATTTAACCTGTGAGAAGCCTCGTTAGTAACTGTAGGTTACCTCCTCCGAGAGATTCCCGATCATCTGATATAGACGTCTTAATTTGGTTGAAATTGTAGTTTTATGTGATGTTTGTGATTAAATTTTGAGTTATTTTATATTTTGCATGTTGTGGCAGTGAATTTTATCTTGGTTGATTTTTTAATTTTGGTTATGGTTATGGTTATGTCGCTATCCTGATGGTTTTAGTTTTCATGCAGGGTGACATCGTTGTTTAGCATGCAAATTTGCAGGTATAAAAGCACAGTATGAAAGTACAAGAAAGACAACTCTGAAAACTATAAAAGTGTACCTGGTGAGTCTTTTCGTTCCACCACTGAAACTTAAAATGCATATTAAGGCAGTTTATGAAGAGCATGAAAAGGTAAAATTTTGGTGGTTTTCCTAACCCTATGCCATATCTTGGTAAGTCCTTAAAAAGTTTAATTAAGGATGATCTCATTAAGCGAAGAATATTAAGTTTAATAGGCTTCTTAGGTATCCAACAAGTTAGGAGGGGGAAGCACGTCCATGTCTCCCTCTCACCAACTGGTGAAAAGCCTCGAGTCCATTCGAACTTATTACGTTGCTTAATGGTTCATCCTATGAATACTTCTAATGCTCAGTGAACATTGATTTCTCAATTATCCCTAAGAAAGAGGTAATTGTCGCTTGTGATTTAATTTGAAAATTATGTGGGTGAAGACCCTTAAAGTGGCAAGCTAGTGTAATTTGAACACTTTAGCTAAATTTTAATCCTAATTGGGCTTAGTGGTGTTTCAAGGATGTTTGATTTTGTTTATTTCTCTACCTAATTGGGCTTAGTGGTGTTTCAAGGATGTTTGATTTAATTATGTTTCTTTCTCTAATCCTCATTTAGTCAATTTTGATTTAGCCCAAGTCACCACTAAGCCCTTAAGACCTAGGCGAGTGTCTTCGTTTAAATAATTTTTTATTTAGCCTAAGTCACTACTAAGCCCTTAAGGCCTAGGTGAGTATCTTAATTAGTTTTGAAAAGGGTTAAGCTTTAAGTGGTCATGATTCATGATTTGGATTTTATTTGAAATTAAAGATAGGGGTATTAAATTGATTAATTATTGACTTCAAAAGTCAAACCCCTAAGTCCAAGATCATTTAATTTTAATAAGCTTCCAAATTTAAATAATTTAGAAATTTATTAATCTTAATTTTTTTTAATGAGGAAAGTGAAATTGGTTTCTACCAATTAACCCCTTTATGTTTCAAACATCAAATAAATCAATTAAGATTAAATATTACCCATTCCCCTCCTTGAATTAAGCCTAAATGTTAATTAATGCTAAATTTCCAAAAGTACACATTTGCCCACAAGGCTCTAACACCTCATATTTTGTCAAATTCAATTCAAATAACTTTAAAATTTTTATCCTACCACATTCATGGGTCAATTGAGACATCAGAGGAGAAAATGTGATTTTTCAAAAATTTGAATTAATTTATATATTTATTTTCATGCAAAAATAGGATTTTTAAAAGAAAATTCCTAACTTGACCAAGGTAAATTATAATCCCTTGAAATATTGGAGCTAGACCTAGACTTGTGGAGCCTTTGGGTCAAATTTCACAATTTGTTGATTTTTTTGGAATTTATTAGAATTATTTTAAGTTCTGGGTTATTTAATAGAAATAAAAGATTTTAAGTGGTGAAAATTAAGTTTCATATTTTTGAAAAATCTCCCCAAGGTCAGAAAACTCAGAGGAGCAAATTTTATATTTTTTTTATTTTTATTTGATTTATTGGAATTATTTTAGTGAAAACTCATTTTTAGCCTTTTAAAAATTATTTTTAAGCTTTGAAATTCAATATCTTTATTTAGAAAATCAGGAAAAATATTCTAATTGTTTCTAAGTAATTAGAAAACAATTTATAACATTTCCATGAGTTTTCTTATTTTTATGATTTTTATAAATTTTAATTATTTAAATATTTAGAATATGCCAAAAAATTAAGTTTTTATTTTAAATATCATTTTGTTTTTAGAAAATACTCCTGATCACAGAGAACTCAAAAAACTAAGTTTCATAATTTTTTTTGTTATATTTTGATTTTTAAAAAATATTTAAATGTTAAGAGTAGTATTTATCTTTAAAAATCAATTTAAGTTATCAAAAGAACTCAAAATATTTTGAAACTTTTATGTTGAGTTCTCTGGATCATAAATCACAGTGGAGATTCAAAATCAAGTCATTTAAATTTTTATATTTTTTAAAATTAATTATCTTAGTGATTTAGTATTTGGAAAATTTAAGGTTGTTTTAAATGACTTGACCCGTGAAATTTTTTTCAAAGGTTTCACTGGTCATGGTAGACCTTCCAAAATTTTATGGGATTTAATAACCAATATGCTAATTTCCATGATTATTTTAAGGAAAGGATGTGAAATAACTTGAAAAATATGGATCTCTATATAGGAACCTCCTTTGACTTTGGAAAAATCAGAGAATATTCTCCCTTACAGAGGTTACAACAAGTTAAAATTTCAAACCAAGGTGATGTGTCAATATGCATGGAGAATAAAATGATTCAAAATAGCGTTTAATTAATTAAAAATAAAATATGCACCAAATGGACTTGAAAATTATTCCACATTATTTTCCGTTGTTCACTGAGCAAGAGAGGTCATGGTAGACCTTCCAAAATTTTATGGGATTTAATAACCAGTATGCTAATTTCCATGATTATTTTAAGGAAAGGATGTGAAATAACTTGAAAAATATGGATCTCTATATAGGAACCCCTTTTGACTTTGGAAAAATCAGAGAATATTCCCCCTTACAGAGGCTACAACATGTTAAAATTTCAAGCCAAGGTGATATGTCAATATGCATGGAGAAAAAAATGATTCAAAATAGCGTTTAATTAATTAAAAATAAAATATGCACCAAATGGACTTGAAAATTATTCCACATTATTTTCCGTTGTTCACTGAGCAAGAGAGGTCATGGTAGACCTTCCAAAATTTTATGGGATTTAATAACCAGTATGCTAATTTCCATGATTATTTTAAGGAAAGGATGTGAAATAACTTGAAAAATATGGATCTCTATATAGGAACCCCTTTTGACTTTGGAAAAATCAGAGAATATTCCCCCTTACAGAGGCTACAACATGTTAAAATTTCAAGCCAAGGTGATATGTCAATATGCATGGAGAAAAAAATGATTCAAAATAGCGTTTAATTAATTAAAAATAAAATATGCACCAAATGGACTTGAAAATTATTCCACATTATTTTCCGTTGTTCACTGAGCAAGAGAGGTCATGGTAGACCTTCCAAAATTTTATGGGATTTAATAACCAGTATGCTAATTTCCATGATTATTTTAAGGAAAGGATGTGAAATAACTTGAAAAATATGGATCTCTATATAGGAACCCCTTTTGACTTTGGAAAAATCAGAGAATATTCCCCCTTACAGAGGCTACAACATGTTAAAATTTCAAGCCAAGGTGATATGTCAATATGCATGGAGAAAAAAATGATTCAAAATAGCGTTTAATTAATTAAAAATAAAATATGCACCAAATGGACTTGAAAATTATTCCACATTATTTTCCGTTGTTCACTGAGCAAGAGAGGTCATGGTAGACCTTCCAAAATTTTATGGGATTTAATAACCAGTATGCTAATTTCCATGATTATTTTAAGGAAAGGATGTGAAATAACTTGAAAAATATGGATCTCTATATAGGAACCCCTTTTGACTTTGGAAAAATCAGAGAATATTCCCCCTTACAGAGGCTACAACATGTTAAAATTTCAAGCCAAGGTGATATGTCAATATGCATGGAGAAAAAAATGATTCAAAATAGCGTTTAATTAATTAAAAATAAAATATGCACCAAATGGACTTGAAAATTATTCCACATTATTTTCCGTTGTTCACTGAGCAAGAGAGGTCATGGTAGACCTTCCAAAATTTTATGGGATTTAATAACCAGTATGCTAATTTCCATGATTATTTTAAGGAAAGGATGTGAAATAACTTGAAAAATATGGATCTCTATATAGGAACCCCTTTTGACTTTGGAAAAATCAGAGAATATTCCCCCTTACAGAGGCTACAACATGTTAAAATTTCAAGCCAAGGTGATATGTCAATATGCATGGAGAAAAAAATGATTCAAAATAGCGTTTAATTAATTAAAAATAAAATATGCACCAAATGGACTTGAAAATTATTCCACATTATTTTCCGTTGTTCACTGAGCAAGAGAGGTCATGGTAGACCTTCCAAAATTTTATGGGATTTAATAACCAGTATGCTAATTTCCATGATTATTTTAAGGAAAGGATGTGAAATAACTTGAAAAATATGGATCTCTATATAGGAACCCCTTTTGACTTTGGAAAAATCAGAGAATATTCCCCCTTACAGAGGCTACAACATGTTAAAATTTCAAGCCAAGGTGATATGTCAATATGCATGGAGAAAAAAATGATTCAAAATAGCGTTTAATTAATTAAAAATAAAATATGCACCAAATGGACTTGAAAATTATTCCACATTATTTTCCGTTGTTCACTGAGCAAGAGAGGTCATGGTAGACCTTCCAAAATTTTATGGGATTTAATAACCAGTATGCTAATTTCCATGATTATTTTAAGGAAAGGATGTGAAATAACTTGAAAAATATGGATCTCTATATAGGAACCCCTTTTGACTTTGGAAAAATCAGAGAATATTCCCCCTTACAGAGGCTACAACATGTTAAAATTTCAAGCCAAGGTGATATGTCAATATGCATGGAGAAAAAAATGATTCAAAATAGCGTTTAATTAATTAAAAATAAAATATGCACCAAATGGACTTGAAAATTATTCCACATTATTTTCCGTTGTTCACTGAGCAAGAGAGGTCATGGTAGACCTTCCAAAATTTTATGGGATTTAATAACCAGTATGCTAATTTCCATGATTATTTTAAGGAAAGGATGTGAAATAACTTGAAAAATATGGATCTCTATATAGGAACCCCTTTTGACTTTGGAAAAATCAGAGAATATTCCCCCTTACAGAGGCTACAACATGTTAAAATTTCAAGCCAAGGTGATATGTCAATATGNGAAATATTGTCAAATTGGCCAAATTGGGTTATGTGGTAGTTGAGATAAATTAAATTGAAAATATTTAGGATTTATTGGGATTTTCTATTTTTGGATTAAAATAACAATAAAAAAATAAAATAAAAATTAGAAAAATATGATTTCTTCTCTAGTACCTTAATTAACCCATGAGAGATAGGTCAACAAATTTTCAAGCCTAAGTGAATTAATTTAAAAGATTTTTGAAGATAGGAGAGTTAGGGATAAAATTATAATTTGCGCCTTTTCATCCCTAATTAAAATTTAGGGTGAGCTAAAGATTTAAAGGGAAATATTTACACCTAAGCAATATTCTAGAGTGATTGAAACATGAGGGTAAGAGTTAGAAACCAATTTACCTCCATTTTTAGAATGGAAGGGTATAAATGTATTTATTAAAGTTGTTAAGAATTGGAAGATGCAATTGACATGAATGATTTAAATGTTTGGGACAAAATTTAGGAAGTCAACAATCCACTAATCTAAAATCCCAAACCAATGGTTTGAGTTATATGTTACTCTTTCAATTAAATCTTCCTAAATTGACTTTTGCAAAATTACTCATTAACCCTCTGATTCTTTTGAGCTTTGTAGTGAGCTAAGTTTAATTTAAAGAAACTTGAGTGTTAGTTGGAAAATGAACCATAATTAATTCCCTTCAAACACTACAAGCTCAGCCTTCTTTGTCCCCTTTACAGTTTATTTATTTACTTCTGTAATTTATTACTACTTTAATGTATTATGCATGATTGGTTGAAACAATTGTAAAAAAATCAAAGCAAACAATTTTCAAAATAAATATAGAAATTTTTAAAATTAAATCTAACCACTTTTAAAAGAAACAAACAACATAATACACCCTATTGAATTTATGAGAGTCTCTAGGATGAGGTAACTTACAGTTTCTAACGAGATCTTATCGGTTTAAATGAGTTTAACCATTTATTTAAACTATTTAAATTCAAAAAAAAATAGTGGTACCAGAATGAGGGAACCTAAGATCTTAACCGGTGTTGCTCTAATCAACTTTAACCCCCTATAACACTCGAACAATGACACAACTTGTCACATAAACTGTAAAACCTTTAACCTTAAACCTTGAACTGTCACTTCGATGAGGAGCTTGAAGCTTTCAACAAGGGAATCACAACAAAAATACATAAAATAACAACTTCGAGAGAGCAACCAGACCTACAACAACACATCTTTTCTTATAATTAAATAACAAGCCATAGGAATTTGGGGTAGTCCGTCTTGTAGTGCATAAATCCTCAACTTAACTTTATGCATTTGCACAACCGTGTTGTGTAATTTAAGCCCTAACTCGCTTTAGGCTCTAAGGTTTTCATTCTGTATGACGTAAAGCCTCCTATCTTCTAAGCTATTCCATAAATAAAAAAGAATTGGCAGATGAAACATAAAATAATTGTTTTCTCAAATTGAAGAAAAACATTAGGATAGTCTGAGAAGTCACTTAGGTTTCCTTCGGATCAATGACATCTCCTACCTTCCATTCCTTTGGATTCATAAAAATAATTGTTCCTAATTAATCTATTCCCTTCTGAATCTCTAATATCTAGTCTTGAAATCTTAAACTTTGAAATTCTTGAAGGCAAAACCACTGATCTGAATCAAGAGTATTCTTTAGTAACTTCGGTCACCTATGATGTAATTAACAATAGAGGCTTGCCTCTATAAAGAACTTTGGAGCTTAATATAAAAACTATCTAATCATCCATTTTGGATAAAAGAACTTGTCGGCCAACATAAAAGGTTTCACAAATAAGAACAAATGTCATAAATTCTTTAGTTTATTTAACCGAGCCTCACTATCGAGCAATGTGTCATTCTTCGGGATAGATGAATCACTTGCAGCGTTGCGCTCGTTTATTTAAACTATTACATATATGAGGTCGGTTGGGTCTCATACTTTCAAAAATTAAAATATAAATTTTCAAAATTATATATATATATATATATATATATATATATATATATATATATATATATATATATATATANCAGGCATCTCCGAAGGCATACGTGGCGCGCTCTGGTTGGACGCCGCTGTCCACGTAGCTGCTGACTCGGCCCGCGGTTCACGTCCTGAAGTGTTGTTCGGCGTGATCTCCCCCATCCATTTGATACACGCTTGATCGAACGGCTCCCCGTCATCGTCCCCGATAGAATGATCGCAGGCCCGTCCACACTAAAACCTTAAGATCTCGACCAAGACTTAACAAAATCACTTCGGGTTTGATCCTTTGGACTCGTCTAAGTGAGACAAACATATCCATACGGTTAAGATGAAATGAAATCCAGCTTAAGTAAATGGAGAATCAAAATAAGCTCGGGAGAAGGAGAAGTTTTATACCTTTACTCTGAGAAGGGAAGCTTCGATCAGAGGTGCTCGGCACGTTCTTTGGGATACAAGGAGGCTAGGGATTGAGTCCCTGGACTTGGTGTAAGGCCTAGGTATGAATTCGATCACGGCCGGATTTGGGTGTTGGTCTAGAGCTATGGTAGAGGCTCTGTGGAAGGGGGATTTGATGGGGCTTTGGCTTCTTTCACTCTTGTGAAGATGTGGGCACAAGTAGCTGAAGTTTGGTGAAGTGTGGAGGTGTATTGGGCTCTGTCCTGGTTTCCGGCAGGGTTTCAAGCTCAAAATCGAGCTCCGAAAATGGGAATGGGTGAGGAAAAATGGTTGGAATGCACTGAGGGGATCTTAGGGAAGCTCTATGGGAGAGACCTTTAAAAAAATTTCAGCACGCCTCCCATGGCTGTGGGAGGTGAGTTTTTATAAAAATGGCCATGGAGAGATTTTCATCACTTAGATCAATGGCCATGGAGGTGGCCTTTTATAAAAATGGGGTTATGGTGGTATCTCCTTCTCATGGCCGTGGAGGTGGCTTTTTAT
The DNA here is from genome assembly GCA_002079205.1 of Phalaenopsis hybrid cultivar. NCBI lineage: Eukaryota > Viridiplantae > Streptophyta > Magnoliopsida > Asparagales > Orchidaceae > Phalaenopsis > Phalaenopsis hybrid cultivar. The sequence goes on from JXCR01145905.1 coordinate 297,229, forward strand.
ATAAATGGGGTTATGGTGGTTGTCATGGCTCTCCCATGGTTGTGGGAGGTGAGTTTTTATAAAAATGTCCATGGGGTGGCTCTCAGGGCATATTTTTTAACGGCCATGGAGGTGGCCTTTTATAAAAATGGGGCTATGGTGGTTGTCGTGGCCAATCTCAATGTCCACGGAGGTGGCCTTTTAAAAATGGGGTTGTGGTGGCTGTCGTGGCCAATCAAGAGGTGTAATGTGGTGCTTAGGTGGAGGGCAGTGGAGCTCCATAGTTTGATTTGGATGAGCCGGCCTCTAGGCTTGATTTGGGTGAGGTGCCATGGGAGTGGCTCTCAGTTTTCAGCTTTTCTGGCCACTAGGCTGGCCGGCCGGCCAGGAGCTCAGGGAACCCAGAGGAATCCATCACAGCAATTTAATGCAAATGTGCTTGGATTTGGCAAAGATATCTTAAGCATGTGCATTTTTGGAAATAAGATCCCTTAATTTGGGGGACCTTTTGTCCATGGCTTGATTTATGTGATTTCATAGTGTGTGGACTTGTCACTAAGTCCAACTAATGGTTGTGGTGGAGTTAATTTGGTGGCCTTAGGGTGGTTAGGTCACATTTAGTGTATGGGTCCAAGTGGGTGCAAATGACCAAAACTTGGGTTTGGGCTAGGTTAGCCATGTCAATTGGCCCGAATAATTATTGCATTTGGTGTATATGATCATAGGGAATAACTTTGGTGAAGTATGGAAGTGGTTTTGAGTCAAATTGGGGGGTCAATTTGAAGGAATTTTGAACTTTAATCAATTTGGTCATGTTGGGCTAGGCTAGGGCTCTAGCTTGGGTTAGCCTAGGGCTAAGTCCAAATTGATTATTGTAAATGGTCAATAGGGACCCCTAAGGTTGAGTTAGCCTTGGGCTAAGTCAAAATTGATTATTATAAATGGTCAATAGGGACCTCATGAAGAGTCAAATTGATTGTTATAAATGATAAATAGGGACCTCATGAAGAGTTTTCAACATGAATTGGATGCCAATTTGGAGGTTAAAGCAATCAATTCGGTGAAATTTGGGGACTTAGTCAATTTGGGGCTAAATTTGGGAATTTTGGATTTAGGCCAAAATCAAATGGAATTGAGGCTTCACCAAAGTAAATTGGTGGTTGATTTTGATGTATATGAATGTTATAAAGATTTTTCAACATTAATTGGGGCCAATTGACTAGGCCATTTGTTCAATTTGGTGAGATTAGGTCATATGGTCAAAATTGGGGTTTTGACCCAAATCAAAATT
>JXCR01145906.1:1672-43778 GCA_002079205.1 Phalaenopsis hybrid cultivar
TATATATATAAGTTAAGTTTTTATTTTCTTCAGGATCAAGTTTTTTTGTTTCTGTTGTAAAGTAAGATATCATAAGTGAAAAAGATCATCAAAGTCGTTGTTGTACTGTTACATATAGGCAGTCGGGATCATGTTTTTGGCGCCATTGCCGGGGACGATTTCAAAAATTGATTGAAAGCAAAATTTTTATTTTAGAAAGTCTTATTTAAACTTTAAGAGTTATTATAAGAATATCTTTTTGCAGTATTTTATTTTTGTGTGTTTTATTTCATTTAAATTTTATTTTAGTGTATGCGTAATTCAGGTTCTGAAGGGCTAGTGCCCTACGATTCTGAATTAGAAATAACTATTAAAAAATTAAAAAAAAGTAAAAAAATTAAAAATTTTGAAAAATCTAAAAAGAATTACATAAATGGCAAACCAAAATAATCAAAATGCTAAAATTCATCAAGAATTTATACCTTTTAGAGATTATGCCAACCCAACGGTAACTTCATTGTAGTATTCAAGAACCTATTGTAGTGGCTAATTCTTTTGAACTTAAACCTATTATTTTCCAAATGGTATCAAATAATCGGTTTGGGGGATCTCCAACTGAAGATCCAAATTTACATCTTACCAATTTTCTAAAATTGTGTGCCACATTCAAATATGATGGTGTATCAGTTAATGCCATAAGACTTAGGTTATTTCCTTTCTCATTGAGGGATAAAACTAAGATGTGGTTACATTCGTTAGCAACTGCATCTATCAGAACTTCGGGTGATTTAGCGCAAAAATTCCTTGCTAATTATTTTTCACCATAAAAAATTGCGAAGCTTAGAAATGATATACATCTTTTAATCAGTTTGAAGGGCAATCTATTTATTAAGCATGAGAAAGATTTAAAGAACTCTTAAGAAAGTGTCCACACCATGCTATACCAGATTGATTAATAATTCAATTTTTATAATGGATTAGCTAGATCTCTTAGATCTATTATAAATGTTGCTACTGCTGGTTCATTGATGTCAAAACCATTTCATGACGCTTATGCTTTAATTGAAGAATAGGCTACTAATAATTTTCAACTGCCTTCTAAGAGGGTGAATCCAAAGAAAGTAGCAAATATTCATGAATCTGATGCATTTACTATGTTAGCAAATCAAGTTGCTACAATTTTAAGGAAGTTAACCAATTTGGAATGAATTTTTCTCAACCAATTTCCATGATTAAAGAGAATTCATTAGGTCAAAGCCAATTTGGAATGAATTTTTCTCAACCAATTTCCATGATTGAAGAGAATTCATTAAGCCAAATGTCTGATGCATTTACCATGTTAGCAAATCAAGTTGCTGCAATTTCAAGGAAGTTAGACCAATTTAAAGAAAGTAGACAATATTCATGAAACTGATGCATTTACTATGTTAGCAAATCAAGTTGCTGCAATTTCAAGGAAGTTAGACCAATTTGAAATGAATTTTTCTCAACCAATTTCTATGATTGAAGAAAATTCATTAGGCTAAATGGTAGATTCTCAAGCATCATTAGAAACTTTGAATGCCATAAATAATCAGAATAACCTATTACAACCCAGGTTGGAAGTACCTTCTCAACTTTAATTGGAATAATACTACGGGTGGTAATAATCAATAATGGGAGAACAATCAAGTAAACCCATTGGGAAACTAGAACAGCTAAGAGAATACTAATTGTAGATCTACTTATCCTTTAGGTTTCAATAGTAATCCACAATTTAAGGAGAAGAACCTGTCTATAGAAGAAGTGGTGTTACAATTGAGAAATCAGTTACAAAATCAAGAAGCTACAATTAGAAATATTGAGAATCAACTTCGACAAATTGCAAATTCATTAAGTAATAGATCCCAAGGAACACTTCCTAGCAATACTAAAACAAATATGAAAGACCAGAATAAAGAGCAAGTAAAAGCCATTCAACTTAGAAGCGGAAGAGAGTCGGAAGGTAGAGTTCAAAAAGAAACTGAAGTAGAGAGAGAAGAAATTGAAGAATCAAAAGAGGATGCTTCAAAAGATTTTGAAAGACCTATTTCTCCACTGAAAAATTAATTTAGAAAAACCACCACCTTCATTTCCTCAGATACTTTGTCAACAAAAGTTGGATAAGCAATTTTCAAAATTTTTGGAAATTTTTAAGAAGTTTACAATTAATATTCCATTTGCTGAAGCCTCAGAACAAATGCCAAACTATGTAAAGTTTACGAAGGATATTATCAACAAAAAAAAAGAAGTTTTAAGATAATGAGATTGTTGCACTTAGTGAGGAGTGCAGTGCTATAATTAAGAAAAAGCTTCCTGAAAAGCTTAAAGATCCTGGTAGCTTTACAATTCCATGTGCGATAGGAGACAAATTTTATGGGAAAGATTTATGTGATTTAGGTGCAAGCATTAAACTTATGCCATTATCAATATTTAAAAAATTGGGATTATGAGAAATAACCCCTACTACTATAACTCTACAGTTAGCAGATCGTTCAATAATGTACCCTAAAGGAGTTATAGAAGACGTTCTACTGAAAGTTGATTAATTTATCTTTCCTGTTGATTTCATTGTGTTGGATATGGAGGAAGATAAAGAGATATCTATCATTTTGGGGAGACCTTTCCTAACCACAGGAAGAGCAATGATAGATGTGTAGAAAGGGGAATTAACAATGTGCGTTAATGACCAAACTGTTGCTTTTAGCATTTCAAGATCAATGAAATATCCTGCAAAAGGTAAAGATGATGAGTACGATAAAATGGATGCTATAAGATACCCATGTGAATGCCATTTCAAAACTAACTATGAAGAAAGATTTGAAGTAAAAGATTTGTAACACGAGCAAGAAGAAGAATTAGATCAATGTGAAGATCTTTTTAAGGAAGATTCAAACTATGTTCGAGAAAGTTTTGAAGTTTTAGATATGATAGACAAAGATAAATCATTTTTCCCATCAATGGAAAAACCTCTAGAACTTAAGTTGAAGTTACTTTCTATTCATTTAAAATATGCCTTTTTAGGATATTCATCTACTTTACCAGTTATAATTTCCCCAAACTTAACACTGGAAGAAGAAGAAAGGTTGATGAAATTTCTAAAAAAATTTAAGAAAACCTTTGGATGGACAATTGTTGATATTAAAGGAATCAATCCTTCAATTTTTATGCGTAGAATTCATATGGAAGAGAACTGTAAACCTAGGGCTGATCCTCAAAGGAGATTGAATCCTGTTTTGAAAGAAGTTGTATAAAAAAAAATTTTAAAGTGGTTAGATGCTAGAATTATCTATCTTATTTTAGATAGTGCATGGGTTAGTCCAATTCACTGCATTCCTAAGAAAAGAGGAGTAACTGTGACTGTGAATGAACAAAATGAATTAATATCAACTAGATAAGTCACAGGGTGGTGAATATGCATTGATTATAGAAAATTAAATCTTGCCAATATGAAAGTTCACTTTCTACTACCCTTTCTAGTTCAAATGCTGGATATACTAGCTGGGTATAAATATTTTATTTTCTGGATGAATATACTAGTTATCACCGAATTCAAATAACTCTTGAGGATCAAGAGAAAACAACTTTTACTAGTCTTTATGGTATATGTGCTTCTAGAAGAATTCCCTTTGATTTATGTAATGCCCTTGCTAGATTTCAAAGATGTACGATGGAAATTTTTTGTGATTTAATGGAAAAAGGGATTGAAGTGTTTATGGATGATTTTTCAATGTTTGGAACTTCATTTTAATCATGTTTAGAACATTTATCAAAAGTTCTTAAAGTGAAGAAACAAGTTTAGTCCTTAATTGGGAAAAATGCCAATTCATGGTAGCATGAGGAATTATATTAGGACATCAAATATCAGAAAATAGTATTGAAGTAGATCCTGTTAAAATTCAAGTGATTGCTAATTTACCTTATCCAACAAATGTAAGGAAAATTAGAAGTTTTTTAGGACATGCTGGATTCTATAGGCAATATATTAAAGACTTTTCAAAAATTGCAAAGCCTTTATGCCATTTACTGGAGAAAGATGAAATTTTCAAATTTGATGAAGAGTTCCTAAAAACTTTTGAGTTATTAAAAGAAAAATTAGTCACTACACCAATTATAGTTTCACCAGATTGGAGAAAACTTTTTGAACTGATGTGTGATGCTAGTGATTATGCTATTGGAGCTGTTTTATGACAAAGATATGATAAAATATTCAAAGTAATTTACTATGCTAGTAAAACTCTTAATGAAACACAAATTAAATATACAACAACTGAAAAAGAGTTATTAGCAATAGTATATGCCTTTGATAAATTTAGATCATATTTAATTGGAACTTATTACGTAGTGCATACAGATCATTCTGCTAATAAGTATCTAATGAAAATGAAGGATGTTAAACTAAGACTTATAAAATGGATTCTTCTTTTTCAAGAATTTGATTTTACAATGGTAGATCAGAAGGGAACTGAAAATCAAATTACTGATCATCTGTCCAGGCTTGAGTTAGAAAAACCACTCTATTTTGAAAAAAGAAATTAATGAACATTTTTCAGATGAAAAACTATTTAAAATTAATGAGTGGCATGTTGTGTGGTATGTTGACATTGTGAACTTTCTTATAAGTGATATTATACCATATGGAATGACATACCAGCCGAAGAGGAAATTTATTTCTGAAGCTAAGACTTATTTTTGGGATGACCCATTTTTATATAAACAAGGAAATTTATTTCTGAAGCTAAGCCTTATTTTTTGGATGACCCATATTTATATAAACAAGGAAAGGATCTGATCATTCGAAGATGTTGTACCATTAGAAGAAGCTTATGAAATTTTCCAACAATGTCATAATTCTAATTTTGGGAGACATTTTGGTGTTGATAAAACATAATACAAAATTTTACAATCTGGATTCTATTGGCCTACTATCTTTAGAGATATTAATTCTTATATTAAAACTTGTGATAGATGTCAACGAGTAGGCAATATTTCTAGAAGAAATGAGATGCCCCTTAATTATACGTTAGAAGTTAAAATATTTGATGTTTGGGGACTAGATTTCATGGGACCATTTATACTATCTTTCAAAAATTTATATATACTGTTAGTAGTGGACTATATATCAAAATGGATAAAAGCTATTGCTTTACCTCGATGTGATGCTCAAAGTGTTGCAAAGTTTTTGAAAATGAACATATTTTGTAGATTTGGGATGTCGAGAGTTTTCATAACTGATGGGGGAAGTCATTTCAGAAATGTCGTAATGGAGAAATTAATAAAAAAATATCATATAAATCATAGAATTGCTACTGCTTATCATCCTAAAACAAATGGTTTGGCTAAATTATCCAATCAAAAAATTAAAAGAATTATGGAAAAATCTGTAAATCCAACAAAAATGGATTGGTCACTCAAATTTAACTATGCTTTATGGGCTTATAGGACTGCATATAGAACTCCTATATGAATGTCCCCATATAGGCTAATATTTGGGAAAGCTTGTCACTTATCAAGTGAACTTGAGCATAAAGCATATTGGGCGATTAAAGAGTTCAATTATAATTTGAAAGATGCTGGTGATAAAAGATTATATCAATTAAATGAGCTTGAAGAGAAAAGGAATGAGACTTGTGAGAATGCTAGGATTTACAAAAAAAAGATGAAGATGTGACATGATCCATGGATTCTTACTAAAAATTTTCAGCCAGGGTAATAAGTTTTGATATATAATGCAAGGTTAAGATTATTTTCATGCAAACTTAACTTCAGGTGGTTGGGCCCATTTGTTGTGATGAAAGTTTATCCTTATGGAGCTGTGGGTATTAAAGATCCTAAAACTGATAAAGTATTTAAAGTGAATGGTCATAGACTGAAACCTTATTTTATAGGGGGTCAATATAAATTTAACAATCGAATGATGTTGGGTTAACCAGAATAAGCACTGGTTACGCCAGGCTGACTACGTAAAACCGAGCGCTTTGTGGGAGGCAAGCCATAGTTATCAGTGTATTTTGCTTTGATGGTTGTTTGTGTGTGATTAATAAAAATTGGGGTAGTATTTTTAGACTATTTTGTGTTAGTAATGATTTAAAGTCTTTATTTAGTGATCTATACATGCTAAAATGAAAATTTGGACGTTAAGTTGACTTGTGTAAAATTGAGCGCTGGCGCTTAAGCGCCAATATTCGGTGCTTAAGCATGGGAGTTGAAAATCATGAGCAAAATTCAGATTCTAGAAGGTTTAACCTCTAATTGGTTGACTAAAACGTGCCAAGGCAGTTTTAGAACGTGTCTAGGAGTTATTAGAGGGATTTAGGGCTATAAATAGAAGGGTTTTGTGAAGGAATTTCACCCAATATCATTTTCAACCCTAAAGTTTAAAAGAAAGAGAGATTTTAAGAAGATGTCTTCATGGGAGATGGATTTGAAGAAGAAGGATGAGAACATGAGGAAGAAATTCATTAGTTAGAGTGCACAAGAGATGTATAATGGTTTCTTAGTTGTTAGTATTGAAGGAATATAGAAAAAGATCAACAAAATTGAGCTGTCATGGCTTTATTAGAGACAAAGGTAATTGAGATTCATGCCTATCTAGAAGATATTGGATGGCAATTGAAAATGCAATTTAGCCATACTAGTTATATAGAGGAAGCAGATAAGGAGATGTATCTTAAAAAAAAATTGATTGAAGAAGACAGTATCAGAGCACGTCACCACCGCCCATTTTATTAACTTTATATTCTGATTGCCCAAGGAGAGACTAATGAACGACTAGAGTTTGTACCAATAAATAAAGAATTAAATTAAGTTCTGTGTTAGAGTTTTTGTGTTAGGAGTCGCTGTTTAATGTGTTAAGTGTTAAATACTATTTTTGGAGTTTATAAATATTTGTTTAGTGTCTGTATTTAGAGAATTTCTCATCTGAGACTATTTGGAGTGAGAACTAAGTATTATATGTACTTGTACTAGCTTGTAAATGAATGCATATGTTTGTTTTTGTGAAAATTAGTGTTATTTTTAGCCTCAAATCAAATTAGTTATATGGGAGAATTTAGAGAGAAAGGAGAGTTAAGGGAGAGGAAAATAGTCATTTTAGTGTTATAAGACCATTTAAGGGTGTTATACTTAGGCTTATAAGTGCATTTTACTTAAGTTCAAAAATATCAAAAATAGTGCACTGGCGCCCAAGCGCCACATTCTCGCGCTTAAGCGCGATCTAACCATTGAGGCAGGCGCCTAAGCGCCATCTAATTTACGCTTAAGCGCCGGTTTACGAAAACCAGTTCGCAAATGATTAAAAGTGAAAAATAACCCAAAAAATTGCCATTTTTACTCTCGTCGTCACCTTCAACCTCTTGAGTTTGCTATTTGGAAGTCTAAAGCAAGCAATTTCCTGGAGACTTCTTGGTGGAATTGAGCAAAATTTGCTAGATTTGTATTTCTTGAGGTAGAGCTTCACTTCTATGTAAAATTTTGGATTTTCACCGTATATTTCAAGTACATTTGGAAGAATCCAAAAATTACTATTCATGGTGAAAAATGAGAAAATTCTTTGGAAATTGCATAGAAAGTGTAGTTTATACTTATAAGTGTTGAGTTTAGTGGATTAGACTTGATTTTTGAAGTTATTGTGGAATTTTATGAAATTTGTAGAATAACACCAAAAACAAAGAGGAGAAAATAAAAAAGCCACTTTGATTCGAGCAAATTTGTGAGTTCTAAGGCTTAAGATAGGTACAGTGTTGCTCTGCAATCATGAAAACTTATCCAGGAGTGATGTTCCAAGAGTCCAAGTGGATCTGTAGAAGATCTGATCGTTCGTCGATAATGGGAATGATTCTACTATTTTTCTGTTGTGGCTGTTATTCTATAGTTAGGGAGTTCTATGCTAACCTACTTGAGGCTGAAGACGATCGAGTCATGGTTAGAGGAAAATTGGTACCTTTTTCACCGGAGGTAATCAATATGCTTCTTCATCTACCACCTGATACTTTATATTTTTATGTGAACAATAGTCCTACTGAGACAAAGCTAGACGAGATTATTTCCTATTTGACTGTTGGAAGAGGGCTCTGGAAAATTACAAATGAAAGAAGATTCAATTTTTCCACTTCAAAGTTGAGTGCACCTTCAAAGCCATTGCACTATTTTATTTCAGCCCGTCTACTACCTATAAATCATCTCTGTGAAGTTACCGGAGAGAGAGCAACCTTGAACTATTGTATTCAAGAAGGCAAGCTCATTAACATTGGAGCTTTGATTTATCAGACTATCATCAGTTATGCCACTTTTGTTACTATTGCAGGTCTGAGATTTATTTCTTTGATCTTTTCATTTTGTGAGCAGGCTGGAGTGAGATATGATAGCTGGGAGGATGTACTGTTGTCTTTGATACTAATTACTAGTGTAAATGTGAAGTTGTATTATGAGCATTCTATTTTTGGCTGGAGAGGAGGATTTTCAAGGAGCTATGGAATGACAGCATCTGCTGCTTATACATCTATATCATCTACCTCAAGACCATCTACTTATAGAGGTGAGTTCAGAGAAACTCAAGATCAATTATTGCAGAGGATGATGGACAATATCAATTATACCGTAGATAAGGTACAAAATTTAGAAAGCTTTGTAGATCATATTGATAGGTATAGCGAAAGGAAAAGTGGATATGAAGAGAAATTTCATTCATCTTTGGAAAACCTCATTAATGGTAACCCAGGAGTGCAATTTCCTCCATATCCTAGATACCCTGATTATGAGTCTACAAATGTCTAGAATAACGGTGATTCTAAAGATGATGAGGAGGAGGAATGCTTTATTTTTATGTTTGTAATATGTATTAGACTATGTGTTTTGGACTTGAAACTTGTGTTGTGTTGTTTATTTTTATGTTTGGACTTGAGACTTACGATGTGATGTGTATTTTTATGTTTTGGACTTGCTACATTTGCATTTGTGTACTTTATTAGACTTTGTGATGTATGAGACTTTTATTTTGATTAATTGTATTGTGTGTTATGTTTTGTTAGTAGTTTGTTTTAACATTCTAGGGTAGTAATCATTTTTGTGTGTTTATTATTATGTTAATTAGTTAAGGATTGAACTTATTTCTATGTCTTATGAAAAGTTGAAAATCTTGCTAACTTTACTTTTAAATTTTAAAGTCAGAAAACTGCTACCCTGTATTTTTCTTTTATATTGTTAGTGTGTTTGTTTTTATGTTGAAATTGAAAATCAAATTTAGTGTGTTAGTTTATTTTTATGTTTGTACCCAGTGCTTAGAAGTCTATTGAATCTCTACATGTTGAATTAAAATGACAATGATAGAAAATTGATCAAAATTTAAATTTTACTCCTATTTTTAGTTTTATACTTGTATAATTAGGGAAAAAAAATTCCTTTAAGCATGTTATTTCCATTTTCATTCCTGCTTATTTTTATCTGTTGTTAAACTGTTTAATCTTGTTAAAAATTTAAGTTTGGGGTGAATGAAAAATATTTTTAAAACATGAAATTTTTTTGTTCTCAAGTGTGCTACAAGTGAATTTGATTTGAAAAGAAAAATTATCATGTATATGAAGTTATATTAGGGAAGTAAAATTTGATTATAGAAATGAGTTAGAGGATTTAGTTAAAATTCTCAGTAATGAAGAAAAACTTTTAGTTAAAAATTTTTAGTGTAGAAAAATGTTAAATATATTGTAACTATCTTTAATAAGAAAAATTGTATTTTTGAAGAATTTAGAAATTTAGACTATTATTTTTAATACTTAAATTTCTTTTATTAAAATAATTTTCAAAACTATTATTATGTTTTTAAGTAAAAGAAAAATATCAACTCTTTGCTTTAGGAAAGGAGAATTGGAATTCAAAATTATTAAAGGCCTATCCAGATATAGTAATCCTTGCCTAAAAAAGAAAAAGAAAAAGAAAAAGAAAAATAAAAGAAAAAGAAAAGAAAAAGAAAAAAAGTAAGGGAGGAGAAGCTTGAGGATTAGTGCCTAATAAAAAATTGGTCCCACATTTGATCTTTTTAAAGTGTAAGACTTGAGAAACTCTTAAGCTTAAGGATATAATATAGTAAGTAAAATTATTCTTAATAAAGATTTTAAAGTGGAGATAATAAAATGACTAAATTCTAAATTTGAAAAATCTACAATATTTCTGAGTTAGATAGAAACTCATATTTTCATATTTCTTAACATTAAAAATTTCTAAACCTTAAGTTGGTCTCATTTACTAAATATTTTTTCTAAATTGGACAACTATATTTCTAAATCTAAATTTTAGTAACTCCTAAAGAAACCTCATATACATATCATAGTTTAGATTTTAAAGATTGAAGTGTCACTTGAGGACAAGTAACATTTTATGTTTGGGAGATTTTGATACACCTAAAATCTATAGTGTTTTTAGACACATTTTTATACCTATTTTTGAGATATACACTTTAATGGAATGTATTTATGTGTTTTTCCTTCAGGTATAGGTAAAAAGTTGAAAAATGCTAAAAGGAGTGCAAAAGGATCAAAATTAGAGCAAAAATATGAAATTTGTGCAAAAGTGTTTTGGCGCCTAAGCGTCAGATCCGACGCTTAAGCACCGATAAAACTCAGAAGGCCGCGCCTAAGCGCTAGAGGCCCCGCGCTTAAGCGCCAAAGGCCCCATGCTTAAGTTCCAGAGGATGTTATTTAGCATTTTTCTTCATTTGGTTGAATTTTGAAGAGACATTTGAGGCATCTATTAGCTAAAGAGGGTGGTCATGACCACTAGGAACAGAAATATTATTAAAAGACTTGTGAAAGGAGGTATCCCTTAGAGAATACATCAAATTTAGAGTTTCCAAGGCACCACTTGGGAGATTATAAAAGAAGAAAGTTGAGACATTTGTGCATGGTACTTGAAGAGGGAGAGAGTACTGAGTCCTGAGAAGAAGATTGTGGAGAATCTTGTGGGGAGATTCATACACCAAAAAATTTACTTTATCCTTTTTGTTTTTAGTTTTATTTTGAGAGTTTAGAATGTTGTAAAAGAGAATAGATTCAAAGGAACTTCAAGAGTTTGGTGGAGGATTGAAGATAAGTTTTTATCTTTGTTTTTAAACTACTTTTGGTTTTAATCCAGACTTCTTGTTGGTTTGACAATGATTTCTACTTTTAAACTAAAGTGTTGTTTTGTTTTTTCCATGAATTCTGAGTAGTTTTCTTTATCATTCCCCTTAAAATGATAAGTAATTAAGGTTTAGATGGAAGTTGTGGAGAGTATTGATCTTTAATGTTGGAATAAGTTGTGGTGATTTAAATCCATGTACTTCATTTACTTCTTGATTTGGCCTATGCAGATGTTAAATTTTATTGTAAGAACATGTAAGAATTGAGCTGGTGTTGTCTCAGTCAACAATTGGAAAGAATCACATGAGGTTTTATGAATGAGAATGTAATTCATATGATTGTGTGCAAATAAATATGGAAATAATCTTTGAAAGGTGTAGGAGTTAGAGGACTTTAGAGTGATAGGCTTAAGCTCCGAACTTGGTTTATTGTTTTAGGTTCTGATATGATATGTTAGCCTCCAGGTGAAGGGAATCAAGGGAACTCTAGAGTTAGAGCTGGTATCTTCCCTGCCTAGTCGGTCTTCAAAACTATTCAAACTTTAAATTTAGCCAATGTTCTTTATAGCATCTCTAGTAAGGGTAAAAAATATTATTGCGTCTATTTGGCAGAACACAATTTGCATACTTCCTCAATAGAAATCCTATACTTATTACTAATTCATGATAAGGACAAAGATATTTTCATATCAAGTGCTTTTCTTTTACATAAACTCAAGTTATCTTTAGAAGTTTTACTGTTTTGTCAAAATATCAAAAATACCAAAAAGAATTGAATTTTACTTGTTGAGAAAATATCTAAAGTTTAAGTAATTATCTTTTTAACAATAGAAAGTTTGTTCATATTGCATATTTCCCTATGGGTTTCATATTCAGGTCTTAATCAAAAAATCCTATATTACATGATAACGATACGTATACTTGCGTTGTACCCCAATATATATATATATATATATATATATTAAAAAATTAAATTCTTATTTTCTCCAGGATCAAGTTTTTTTGGTTCTATTTTAAAGTAAGATATCACAAGTGAAAAAGATCATCAAAGTCATTGTTATATTGTTACATATAAACAGTCATGATCAAGGATCCAAATGGGGATTTCATCGGTCTTTAAGGGCCCAATTTCCCCAAATTCATCCCAAATGTCCATAAATTTTGCCCCAATTCCCATCAATTTCAATCCAAAGCTCAAATTGATCTTTCATATGATCAATCTAAACCAAATCTAAGCCTAATTGACCCATGCTTTAAGCTCATATTTGATCCAAGTCAAAACCCCCAATTTTGACTACATGACCCAATCTCATCCAATTGAACCCCAAAGCCCACTCAATTGCCTCAATTTGAATCCTAAATTCTTTCTAACAATCCTAAACATCAAATTGGACCCTCAATTTGCCTTGGTCAAGCCTCAATTTCATCCAATTTCAACCTACATTCAGAATCCCCAAATTTGTCCCAAATTGGCTGTCCCCAAATTCCACCAAATTTAATACCCAAACCCCAAAATTGACACCTAATTGGTGACATTCATATAAACCATTTTCAATCATCAATTTGGACCTAACCCAACCCTAGCCCAACATAGACGCAAGTCTAACCCAACACCCCTAAATTGACCAAAATCCCAAAATCCTTCAAATTGAGCTACTAATTGAACTCAAAATTACTTCAATCCTTCACAAAAAACTTTCATAACAATCATATAAACAATGTTGATCAATAAAATGAGCTCAATGTAATGGCTAGCCTAACCCAACCCCAACTTCTAAATATTTTGACCCAAATTGAACCCATGCACCAAAATTGACTGTCATGCCTAAGCCACCAAATTAATGACGCCAAAACCACTAAGTACACCATATGGACCAGGCTAAACTCCCCTAAACCAGCTAAGATGAGCTATGGACCAATGGTCCATTGATTTAAGGGATTTCACCCCATATTTGTCCTAAAATCAAATATCTTGGCCATCATTGCATACCATTAGAGGTTAACCAACTTTAAGCACCCTCTGCCCCCCCTGAGCCAAGAAGTGACCATACCCTGGCCAACCACCACCTCAGCCGTCAGAAATAGCCAGCCCATGGGAGCCCCAAGTGTCCAAAACCCAAAATTAAACCTCACTGACTTGGCTCACACTCATTGGCCATTAGTGCCTTTCTTCCCTCCACCTCAGTAAGCTTTAGCTCAACTCCCAGCCCTGAGCTCCACCAGGCAGCCATGGATTTAAATGAATCCCTCCATGACCAAAGAGGAGAGAGCTTAGAACCTTCAGGAAACTTTACCAAAATCTCACCAGAGCTTCACCAAACTACCCCTGCTCTCAGCCACTGATATCCATCCCTTAGAGCTAATTTATTCACTAAAATTTTCCCTAAAACTAGGACAAATCTCTCCACTCCACCAGAGTGCACCAAAAATCAATAAATTGTACACACACCATCCCCATAGTGAAAGAGGCTGATTCCCCACAAAATCCCTCTTTGAAATAACCTCTAACATAGCTCTAGACCAACACCTAAAATCGAGCTTGATCAAAATCAGACCTAGAAGTTCGTTGGCTCCAATCAAAGCTACCACAACCATCTAATTGAGGCCTCCCCTCTCAGATAAAGGTATTGAATCCCAACCCTAATTCGAGCCTTTTTTTATTCTCAATATGTATTTACAATATTTCATACCGTATAAACCTTATAGATGTGTTCGTCCTGAGTAGATGAAGGTTTAGAAATAAACTCCATGTGATTTGGTTGAGTCTAGGCGAAGATGTTAAGGTTTTAATGTGATCGGCTTACGAGATAGGTCATTTGGGGACCATCAACGAATGTCGTCTGATCGTACGTTTATCCATTGGACGGTCTTGATGATGCCAAATGAGGATGTGGTCTGTAAAGCCCGGTCCGCATGGCAGATACATGGATGGCGGCGTCAAATGGCTGAGCGTCGCGTGTTCTTTCGGAGCTGCATAGGAGCCAGCCAGCGCCGCACTGGATAAGTAGAAAAATAAGGATTTTGAATTATTTTAAATTCCTAAACTTTAAAAATCCATATCTTTCTCTAGAAAAATCATAAAAATAAAATAAAAATACCCTCTTGCTCAGTAAACACAAAAGAATAATGTGGATTAAAAATAAAAATTATTTTCCTATACTCTCATTTTTAATGAATTAACTACCCTCTGGAGTATTTAGTTCATTATGGTCAAACATTGTTCACCATGGCTTAAAATTTTTAAGGCTTATCCCTCATCACAGAGGAGATGTTCTCTGATTTGTCTAGGGTAAGAGGGCATCTCTATACTCTTAGGCTTAATTTTCAAGCTAAGGTGACCATTTTGGCTTTTTTAATTATATGAATCAAAATATCATTTGGAAAATTATGGGAATAATTTTATTAGGTTTTCTATGGTCAGAGAAGTCTAGAAAAAATATCATGATGCTTTGAATTATCCTGTAAATATCTATATTTAATTAAATATGAATATCTTGTGTTAATTTTTCTAAATTATATACTTATCAAAATTTAACAAAATCAATCTTATATTGTTCATAAAAATCATGTTTATTCATTTTAAAAATTTAAAAATTATTCAAATAAGTTCAAGTATTAAAATGGATTTTCTAAGGAACCTTGTATTTTTGTACGAAAATAATTATAATAAATTAGATACGCTTAGGAAAATTATAAAAAATGGTTTTCTGAGTTCCTTGTGATCAGAGGCACTTATAAAAAATAAAAATTATTTTTTAGAAAATACTTAATTTTTGATCCTTATTTTGAATTTTAAAATAATTAAAAATCTCAAAAATATCAAAATATTTCAAAATATGCCCAATTGTCCTCTAATCACTTGGGACTCATTAAAATATTTTTCTTAATTTTCCTAAGTTAAAAATACATTTTAAAAGGCTTAAAAGTGGATTTTTCTTATTTTCCCATTAAAGTAATTATAATAATTTAATTCAAAAATCATGAAACTTCATCTAAGTAGTTCTTTGACTTAAGGAAACTTCTAATAACTTTCTCAAATTAAAACTTTATCTTAGAAGGCAAAATAATTTAATTTCTAAAAATCATATTTTCTAAGCTTAAATGAATAATTAATTCAAATTAAATTTTGAGAGGTCTGCATATTGTCCTCCAGATATTGTTGTTACCTCATGGATATGACACTCTAAACCCTTAATGTCATTTGAGTTGTGTTTAGTGAGTTGGGAGGTGAAGTGCGCGTAGGGTGAAATAGTCATTTTAGATTTTGGTGCCTTAATAAAAATTTAGGATTAACCAAGGGAAAAATGAGTAATTTTGATCTTAATAAACATGTTTGAATGATTCAAATAAAATTGGGCTAAAAGGTAGAAACTCACTCACCACCCTTGCACAACATCAATAAAACCATAATTCTCCAAATTTTTATGAGTTGGAAACCAATTAAGATCAGGCGATTTTTAAGCGATGGGTTTATGTCAGAAAGATGATAGTTTGCTTTTTTTAAGCCCAAAGTTGAGGATGATGTGATCATTCAACAAGGATACATATCACTTAAAATCAAAATCTTGATAATCACCATTTCACCTATCATGATTGTTAAAGGCTTAGTAGTGACTAGGCTCGACGTCTAAACTTAATTGATTGGATTTAGAAGATAACATGATTGATAATTAACATATTTAAGCACTACAAGCCTGACCTTAATTGTGGGCACTACAAGCTTAAATAACCTAAACTTACCTTAGGGGCATCCACTCACATAACTCTTAAATGAAACATTAATTGATTAACTGAGTATCCTATCCTCAGGATAATTAAATTGTCAAGTTTTACTAAGCAACTGGATAGTCACACTTCAACCTTAGATGATTAATGGAACAATATGATAAGTCCAAAATGAACTCGGAATATTTCAAGAGATCTTTGAAGTGATCTAGGGTCATGCCCCAAGCACTTTGAAATCTATTAGATATTTTGAAGGGCAATCTGGACTTGTCATACTTTTGTTATGAAATCATCGACTAAGATCTTCTGAGACTCAATAAAATCATAACTTGTAGTTTGGTAGCTAAACCTTCATCTACTCTTGCAATTTAAAATTATGTCTTGTAAGTACTGACCTTTCAGGTGGTGTAACGAGAAGAATTGGCCGGTACACTTTTAAATTAATGCATTTACCTTTATGTACTTCTTATCTTGAGATTGCATGCTAAACAATGATGTCACCTTGCATGAAAAACAAAACTGCTAGGATAGCCATAAAAACAAAACCTAAACTAAAATTAACCAAGATAAAATTCACCGCCACAACATTCAAAATATAAGACAACTTAAAATTTAATCACAATCATCACAAAACAATAATTGCAACTAAATTAAGATGCCTCTATCAGATGATCGGGAATCCTTCGGAGGAGGTAACCTACGGTTGCTAACGAGACCTCCTACAGGTCTAAATGAATGTATAAAATTCATTAAGTTGAGTTTAGTAAATTCATTTGGACTAAGTGAATCCGATAGAAAATAGTGGCACCGGAATGAGGGAACCGTAGGATCCTAATCAACATTGCTCTAATCAACTTTAATATGCCCCATAACATTTAAAGAACCATAACCATAGAGACATCTGATTTGATATCATAACTTGACACATTAAAAGACTTAAACTCGTCACGACGAGGAGCTTGGAGCTAGCATTGTGGGCAGCACGACCATTTTCATCAGCAAGATGATCTATAACAACATATCTTTCCTTAGAGTTAAACAATAATCCATAGAACTTTGAGGTTGTTTACTTATGCAGCATAAATCCTCAACCTTTCTTTAGGCCTTTGTATAACCCTGCTATACAATTTAAGCCCTAAATCATCTTAGGATTCCGAGGTTGTCATTCGTCATGACCTAAATCCTCACTTCTTTCAGGCTATTTGTGTGATCGTTTCACACAAATGTAAGCCTTAAATAATAAAATTGGCAGGATGAAACAATCAAACAATTTCTCTCTAAACTGAAGCCAAACCATAAGATAGCTTGGGAAGTCACCGAGGTTCTCCTCAATATCTATGACATCCTCTAGTTCTTCCTCTTTTGGATTCTACAATAAATGTTCCAAATTTAAACCATCCCTCTTTCACACCTCTTCGTCCGATCTCATTAAAAAATCCTATCCTTTTGACCTATTTGAAGATAATATTTCCTGATTTTTATCGAGATTTTTCTTAGGTGACCTTGATTATCTAAGATGTAATTAACTATAGAGGCTTGCCTTATAGGAAGATTTTCCGAACCCAGTTTAATATAAACCCTATTTAATTCTTCGTATTAAATAACAGAACTTGTTGGCAAATAAAATGGTTTCGTAGACCAAACAAATGTCATATAATTTTTTGTTTATTTGATCAAGCCTCATCCTCAAGTCTTATGTTTATCCTTCGGGATAGATACAGGGTTTAAGGTATAGTGCTATTTCATTTAAACTATGAAAATTATGGGGTCGGTTAGATTTTATGTTTTTCTAAAGTGTATATAAATATATATATACATATATGTAAATTAAACGCCTTTACGAAGCGGGCGATGGGATTTTGATTCTGGGATAGATACAGGGTTTAAGGTATAGTGCTTCCAACGTGCAACACCACACCAAAAATTGTGCCGACTGTCAGGCTTGCAGTGTTTAAGTATGTTAATCACTAACCATATTATCTTCTAAATCCGATCAATTGAGTGTAGACATCAAGCCTATGTCACTACTAAGCCTCTAATAATCATGATACGTGGAATGATGATTATCAAAATTTTGATTTAAGTGATTTGTATTCTTATCAAATAGTCAAAATCATCCTC
This sequence comes from Phalaenopsis hybrid cultivar, assembly GCA_002079205.1. Taxonomy (NCBI): domain Eukaryota; kingdom Viridiplantae; phylum Streptophyta; class Magnoliopsida; order Asparagales; family Orchidaceae; genus Phalaenopsis; species Phalaenopsis hybrid cultivar. Next base: position 19,626 of record JXCR01145906.1, read on the forward strand.
AACTTTGGGCTTAAGAAAAGTAAATTATTATCTTTCTAGCTTAAGCTCATCACTTAAGAATCATTTGATCTTAGTTGACTTCAAAGTCATAAAGATTAAGAGAATTATGGTTTTATTGATGTTGTGCAAGGGTGGTGATTGAGTTTATACCTTTTAATCTCATTATATTTCAATCATCCAAACATGTTTATTAAGATCAAAATTACCAACTTTCCCCTTGTTAATCCTAAATTTTGATTAAGGCACCAAAATTTGAAATGATTATTTTACCCTTGGGGCACTTCACCTCATAACTCATTAAACACAGCTCAAATGACTTTGAGGATTTAGAGTGTCATATCCATGTGGTAATTACAATATTAGAGAAAAATATGTGGGCTTCTCAAAATTTAATTTAATTTAACTATTTATTTAAATTCAAGAAAAAAGATTTTTTAGAAATTGATTCTTATAACTTTCCAAACTAAAGTTTTTATTTGTGGGAAAATTATTAGAGGTTTCCTTAGGTTGGAGAAGTAGTTAAACAAAATTTCATGATTTTTTGAATTAATTTAATTCAATTAATTTAATAGGAAAATAAGAAAAATCCACTTTTAAGCCTTTAAAATTTATTTTTAAATTAGAAAAATTAGGAAAAATATTTTAATGAGTCACAAATAATCAAAGAACAATTAGGCACATTTTGAAATATTTTGATATTTTTGAGATTTTTAATTATTTTTAAATTCAAAATAAAGCTAAAAAATTAAGTATTTTTTAAAAAGTAATTTTAATTTTTCCCATGTGCCTCTGATCACAAGGAATTCAGAAAATCACTATTCATAATTTTCCTAAGTGTATTTAATTTATTATAATTACTTTTGTATAAAAATATAAGGTTCCTTAGAAAATCAACTTTAATACTCAAACCTAATCAAATAATTTTCAAATTTTTATAATAGATAAACATGATTTTTATGAATAATGTCAGATTGATTTTGTCAATTTTTTATAAGTATATAATTTGCAAAAAATAACACAAGATATTTAAATTTAATTAAATATAAAAATTTACAAGATAATTCAAGACATCATAATATTTTTCCTAGACTTCTCTAACTATAGGAAACCTACCAAAATTATTCTCATAATTTCCCAAATGATATTTTGATATAATTAAAATATGTCAAAATAGCCTCCCTAGCTTGAAAAGTAGCACTAGAAGCATAGAAATGTCCTCTGACCTTGGAAAAATCAGAGGACATAGCCTCTATCATGAGGAACAAACCCTCAAGCCATGGTGAGCAATGTTTGATCATAACGAATTAAAATACTCCAGAGGGTATTTAATTCATTCAAAATCAGAGAATAAGAAAACAATTCTTTTTTTTTGTCTATATTATTTTCCTCTATTCACTGAGCAAGGAAGTATTTTTCTTTTATTTTTATGATTTTTCTACAGAAAGATATGGAATTTTAAAGTTTAGGAATTTAAAATAATTTAAAAAATCCATATTTTTCTACTTATCCTACACGGCTCCGAACTCACACGCTGCGCGCTCCCATTCATCACCGCCATCCACCTCAGCTACCATGCGACCCACGGTTCATGCACCAAAAGTCATTCTGGCTTGATCTCCTCCATCCATTGAATACTTGCGTGATCGGAAGACATCCATTCATTGTCCCCAAGTGACCTAACCCATGAATCGTTCACACTAAAACCTTAAGATCTTTGTCTAGACTCAACCAAATTGCATGGAGTTTGTTTCTAAACCTTCATCTACTCTAGACAAACCTATTCATATGATATATACGGTATGAAATATGGTAAATACATATAATGAATAAAAAAAGGCTCGGATTAGGGTTAAGGTTCAATACCTTTGTCTGAGAGGCGAGGCCTCAATCAGATGGTTATGGTAGCTTCAATTGGGTCCAACAAACCTCCAGATGAAGTCCTAGGTCCTGGTGAATTGTCTAGGTATGGTTTTGATCAAACTTGATTACAGGTGTTGGTCTAGAGCTATCTTTGAGGCTGTTTCAAAGGGTGCTTTGATGGGGAATCAACTTATTTCATTGTGGGGATGGTGTGTGCACAATTAATTGAAGTTTGGTTCACTGTGGATGAGTGGAGAGATCTGTCCTGGTTTTAGGGCAAAGGGGTGGCTATGAGTGGCTGAGATTAAGGGGATTGCACTTGGGATGGTTTGGAGGGGCTCTGATGAGATTTTGGCAGAGTTTCCCCAAGTTTTAAAGCACTCTCTTCATTGGCCATGGAGAGGCCAATTTAAAGCCATGGCTGCCTGGTGGAGCTCAGGGCTGGGAGTTGGCATGTGAGGTAGAGGGAAGAAAGGCCCAAGCATCCAATTAGAGTGAGCCAAGTTAGGGAGGTTTAATTTTGGGTTTTGGACAATGGGGGCACCTTTGAGCTGGCTGTTTTTGGCGGCTAAGGTGGTGGCTGGCCAAATTCTGGTCATCGCTGAGCTCAGGGAGGTCAGGGGGTGGCTAATTATGATAAACTCCTAAGGGTAAGCAATAATGGCAAATATATTTCAAGTTTAGGCGGAATATGGGGTGCAATCCCATAAATCAAGGGACCATTGGTCCATATCTCACCTTGGCTGGTTTAGGTGGGTCTGCCCTGGTCCATAAGGTGTACTTGGTGGCTGTGGTGTCATCAATTTGGCGGCTTAGGCATGGCTAAGTCAATTTTGGTGGAGGGGTTCAATTTGGGCCAAAATGGCTATAAGTTGGGTTTGGGCTAGGCTAGCCATGACATTGAGCTCAATTAACTGATCAAATTGGTGTAAATGATTATCATAAGAGATTTAGGAAAGGTTTGGAGTGATTTTGAATTAGTTTAGAAGTTCAATTTGGTGAGCTTTGGTCATTTGGTCAAATTGATGGTTGAAAATGTTCTATAGGAATGTTATGAAGAGTTCTTAACATCAATTGGGTGTCAATTTTGTGGTTAGGGCATTCAATTTGGTGGAATTCGGAGACAGCCAATTTTGGGGCAAATTTGGGGATTTTGGACTTTGGTTAAAATTGAGTGAAATTGAGCTTTGACCAAGGACAATTGAAGGTCCAATTTGATGTGTAGGATTTTTAAGAAGAATTGAGGATTCAGATATGGGCAATTAAGTGGGCCATGTGGTTCAATTAGGTGAGATTAAGTCATAGGGCCAAAATTAGGGCTTTTATTTTAGATCAAAATTGAGCTCAAAGAATGGGTTTATTAGGCTTGGATTTAGTTTGAGTTGATCATATGAAAGATGAATCTGAGTTTAGGATTAAAATTGAACAGAATTGGGGCCAAATTGATAGACATTTGAGGTGAATTTGGAGAAATTGGGCCTTTAAAGGCAATTTGGGGCTTTTCTGGTCAAAGTGGTCAAATTGGCCAAATTTGGTTCAACTAAAGGGTGCAAATGGGTTTTCGGGATATTTGAAATGATTTTAATGGTTTTGGGAAAGTTTGGGATGCCAAGGGTATTTTTGTAATTTTGGCAAATTGGAGGGTATTTTGGTAAATTTAGAATTTTTCGGATGTTTTAGGAAATTTTGGTAATCTCAAATGGTTTGAAATGATTTTTTGAATAAATTTGAAAATTTTGACCAAATTTGGGGTTTCAAGGGCATTTAGGTAATTTGGGTGGATTTAGGGGCAAAAGGCCAAGTTGGATTATTTTGGTAGAATTGGGGTGTTAACCACTATGTATGAGTTATGGACCAATGAAATCCCAATTTGGGTCCTCTATGTACTGGTATTAGCTAGACCCCAGCGTAGGGTCAGTGGGTCTAGGGGACAATCTACATGAGTCTCCCAAAAGATCAAGGGATGAAAGCCAACGATTTTTGGGTTTAGGGTTGCAAGTGAATCTAGGTGATAGTGAGTGCAAGTGAGTGAACTAGCTCTAGACCAACACCCAGTGTTAAAATTAAGGACAAGCAGTCCTTTGAGGACTCTCCTTGAGATCCTACCACCTACTAAGTGCTAGAGGTTAAGACCAATATGTGGAAATTCAAGTTGAGCAAAGAAGAGTTTAGAGTTTCTAATGTTGAGGGTTCCTTTTCTAGTTTTCTAGGAATAGTCAACAGGAAAGTCCTATGACTAGACCCTTGACTTACTAAAGAGGAAAAACTAAACCTCAACCAAAAGAAAGGTCAACAATATTCAAACTTCGTACTTTACCTTTTTTTAGTTTAAATTATAAATATAATCTAAGAACTATTTACAGGCATTTCCAACTTCCATGTGGGGTGAATATCTAAGACTCCATTAGAGCCCTTTATTACTTGAGTAATACATATACTTGTGTTATTTTTAAATGGGGATTTGATAGTTTAAAAGAGTTTTAAAGATACTCTATTTTCTTATTAAAGTTACTTTTGTTGGGATTACATTACATAACTATTATTATATCTGTCATTTGTATTTTGTAATATTAAAAAATAATTACAAAATTAATATACTAAATCAGCCCACATCAAGTTTTTGGCACGGTTGCAGGGGAAGTAACGGAAAGTAGTAGTAGTAAGTTATTTAATTTTTATTTTGAAAACTAAAAAAAAACACAAAAGAGTGTTTGTAGTTTAACTTAAACATTTTCTTATTTAAGTGTGTTTGCTTATTTTTAATTACTTGTTTTATTTGTTTATGTGTAGTGTAAAATCTGAAAATTTAGTACTTATGATTTTGAATTAGAAAGAACTATTAGAAAAATTTTAAAGCAACAAAAAGAGAGATCATATTAACAAAATGGCTTGCAATTTGAGTAATGCTGGAAATGAAAATGAACATCATCAGAGACCTTTAAGATATTATGCTAATCCTACAACATATTAAATTCATTTGAATATACAAACCCTGTTGTAGCTGCCAATTCATTTGAGCTTAAACCTGCTATTATCCAAATGGTTTAAAATAATCAGTTTGGGGGAACACCAACTGAAGATTCTAATTTACACCTTGCTAGATTTCTAGAATTGTGTGCTACATTTAAATATGATAGAGTGTCGAATGATGCCGTCAGATATAGATTTTTTTCTTTTTCACTGAGGGATAAGGCTAAGATGTGGTTAAACTTGTTAGCACCTGTATCTATCAGAACTTGGGGAGAGTTATCACAAAAAAATTTATCTAAATATTTCTCACCTTCAAAAACTGCTAAGCTTAGAAATAATATTACATCTTTTTGTCAGTTTGAATGGGAATCAATTTATGAAACCTAGAAAAGATTCAAAGATCCCCTTATAAAGTGTCGACACCAAGCGTTGCTAAATTGGTTAATAATTTAACCTTTTTATAATGGGTTGGTTGGATCTCTTAGATCTATAATTGACGCTGGGTTGGATCATTAGCCATAGACCTCCAGGAACATTGCCTAGTAATGTTGAAGTAAATCCTAAAGATCAAAAGAAAGAGCAAATTAAAGCTATTCAACTTAGAAGTGGAAAAGAAGTAGAAAACAGAGTTCAAGAAGAAGTAGAACTTAAGAAAGATGAGGTGGAAAATGAAAAATCAGGTGAAGATTTTCATTTTGAGTCAGAATGACCCATTAAACTAATGAAAATCACTGTAGAAAGACCACCACCTCCATTTCTTCAATGATTGAAGCAGAAAAATAGAGATAACCAATTTTCTAAATATTTAGAAAAATTGAGGAAATTAACGATAAACATTCCATTTGTTGAGATTTGGAACAAATGCCAAGTTATGTGAAGTTCATGAAGGATATACTTAATAGGAAGACTGTTGCACTTGGTGAAGAGTGCAATGCAATAATTCAGAAAAAAGCTTCCTCAAGAACTCAAATATCCTGGCAGTTTCACCATACATTGTGCAATTGGAGAAAAATTTTGTGGAAAAGCATTATGTGATTTGGTAGCAAGCATTAATCTCATTCCATTATCTATATTTAGAAGACTAGGTTTAGGAGATATTTCTGCCACTACTTTAATCCTACAGTTAGCTGATCGATCTATCAATTATACTAAAGGGGTTATAGAAGATGTGTTGGTTAAAGTGGATAAATTTATCTTCCATGTTAATTTTATGATGTTGGATATGGAAGAAGATAAATAAATTCCTATTATTTTAGAGAGACCTTTCCTAGCTACTGGACATACAATGATAGATGTGCAAAAAAGAGAATTAACCATGAGAGTTAATGATCAGGAAATAACTTTTAATGTTCTTAAATCTATGAAATATCTTGATAAAGGAAAAGATGGTACATGTTAAGGAATGGATATAATAGACTATATGATTGTTAATCATTTTCAAGAAAGATGTGAAGTCATATTGGATTATAAAGATGAAGTAACTTTGCTACAAACAAAATTAGAAATTGAAAAGGATTTTGAAAGTAAATAAAAAAAGAAAATCACTAAGAAGTTAAATTATGTTCAGGAAGAATTTGAAATTTTGGATATTACTGAAATAGTAAACCACTAATACCTTCTATTGAAAAACCTCCTAAACTTGAGATGAAAGTTCTACCTACTGATTTAAAATATACATTTTTAGGGAACTCATGTTCATTACCTGCTATTATATCCTCAGATTTGACTGATGAACAAGAAGGAAAGTTATTCGAGACATTGAAAAATCTATATGCACAGGATTTTAATGGAAGATAATTATAAACCTAGAATTGATCCTCAAAGAGGATTAAATCCTATAATGAAAGAGGTTGTTAAGGAAGACATTAAAGTGGTTGGATGCTGGAAGTATTTATCCATTTTCAGATAGTTCATGGGTTAGTCTTATTCATTGTGTTCCTAAGAATGGAGGAGTGGTTGTTGTTACAAATGAGATGAATGAATTTATTTCTGTAAGACAAGTTAATGGATGAAGAATCTATATTGATTATAGAAAATTAGATGCCGCCACCAGGAAAGATCATTTTCCTCTACCTTTTTTAGATCAAATGTTGGATAGACTAGTTGGGCACCGTTATTTTTGCTTTTTAAATGTATATTCTGGATACCACCAAATATCTAATGCTGCTGACGATCAAGAGAAAACTATATTCACTAGTCCTTATGGAACATTTGCTTTTAAGAGAATGTCATTTGGATTATATATTGCACCCACAACATTTCAAAGATGAATGATGTCAATTTTCTGTGATTTAATGACAAAGGAATTAAAGTTTTTTATGGATGATTTCTCAATTTTTGGAACTTCTTTCAATTCATGTTTAGATCATTTAACGATTCTAAGACGTTGTGAAGAAACAAACTTTATTCTTAATTGGGAAAAATTTCAATTTATGGTTGTAGGAGGAATTATTTTGGGACATATGATTTCTGAGAAAGACATAGACGTAGATCTAGCAAAAATTCAAATAATTGTTAAATTACAACCCCCTGCTAACATTAGAGGAATAAGAAGTTATCTGGGACAAGGTGATTTTTATAGGTGTTATATTAAAGATTTTTCTAAAATGTCCATGCCTTTATGTCAACTATTGGAAAAAAGATGTTAATTTTTATTTTAATGATGAATGCCTTAATGCTTTTAATTTATTGAAAGAAAAATTAGTTGCTGCACCTATTATTATTTTACCTGATTGGACAAAATCTTTTGAATTAATGTGTGATGCTAGTGATTATGTTATTGAGACTGTGTTAAGGCAGAAATATGATAAAGATTTTAAAGTAATATACTATGTTAGTAAAACCCTTATTGAAGCTCAAATTAATTACACTACTACTAAAAAGAGTTATTAACTATAGTATATAGTTTTGATAAATTTATATCTTATCCTATTGGAACCAAATGTATTTTGCATACTGATCATTCTGCTATAAAGTATTTAATGATGAAGAAGGATGCGAAGCCATGATTAATTAGATTGGTCCTTCTAATGCAAGAGTTTGCCTTTCAAGTTGTGGATAGAAAGGGTACTGATAATCAAATTGTTGATCATTTGTCAAGGCTTTAAAAGGAAAATGATAATTTTAATGATGAAATTAATGAAAATTTTCTTGATGAACAATTATATGTAATTAATGAATGGCAAATTTCATGGAATGCAGATATGGTAAACTATTTAGTTAGTAACATTTTACCATACGGACTTGATAGCCATCAAATTAAAAAGTTCATTTAAGATTCTAAATATTATTTTTGGGATGAACCTTATTTTTATAAACAATATAAGGAATTAATTATTTGAAAATGTGTACCAATTTAAGAAACTTAAGAGATTATACAAAAGTGTCATAAATGTGACTTTGAAGGACATTTTGGGGTTGATAAAACTGCATTTAAAATTTTGTAATCTAGATTTTATTAGCTTACACTATTTAGGGATGTTAATATATATATATATATATATATATATATATATATATATAAACATGTGATAGATTTCAAAGACTAGACAATATTTTTAGAAGAAATGAAATGCCCCTAAATTTTACACTTGAAGTTGAAATTTTTTATGTTTGGGGTTTAGATTTTATGGGAACATTTATACTATCTTCTAGAAAAATTTATATTTTAATAGCTAAGGATTATGTTTCAAAATGGATTTAAGCAATTGCTTTACCTCGGTGTGATGCTAAAAGTGCTGCAAAATTTTTATGGAAAAATATTTTTATATGATTTGAAATGCCGAGAGTAATCATTACTGACGAGGGAAGTCATTTTAAGATAGAATAATTGAAATAGTGACTCAAAAATATGGAATCAAACATCAAATTGCCACAGCTTATCTTCCTCAAACTAGTGGTTTGATAGAAGTATCTAATCGAGAAATTAAGAATATTGTAAAAGACTGTAAATCCTAATGGAAGAGATTGGTCTACTAAACTTAATTCTACATTATGGGCTTATGGAACTACTTACAAAACTTCTATAGGAATGTCGCTAGATAGGCTCATATTTGAAAAAAAATTGACATTTTCCTATTGAATTAGAGCATAAAGCTTATTGGGCAATAAAAAGTTTAATTATAATCTGAAAGATGCTGGAGAAAAACATTTTCTTACAATTAAATGAGCTTGTAGAGATTATGAATGAGTCTTATGATAATGCAAGAACTTATAAAGAGAAAATGAAAATGAGGCATGATCAAGGAATTCTAAAAAAAACATTTCAAGCCTAGACATGAAGTTCTATTATATAATTCAAGATTGAAATTATTTATGGGAAACTTAAGTCCAGGTGGTCAGAACCATTTATTGTGGTAAGAGTTTATACAATTGGAGTTATTGATATTGAAGATCCTAAGACTAAAAGGATAATGAAGGTAAATGGACACATGTTAAAAGCTTACATATATGGAGATAGTCCTACATTTGAAGATATCTTAATGTTGGGTCAACCTGATTAAAACATTGGATATGTTGGGCTGACGACGTTAAACCAAGCATTTTCTGGGAGACAACCCATAGTTATTGGTGTGATTGACTTTATTGTTGATTTTCATTATTATGAAGTTTTTGATGTAAGTTGGATTCTTAAATGATTATGTTAGCCTGGTGCTATAACACCAGATTTGACGCTATAGTGCCACCATTCGAGTAACTCCTTGGAACCGCCAAAATTCAGTTTTCTTCTCTTTTTTTTTCTATAAATCAGCCTAAGATGGGAAGGGAAGTGCTCCTTTGACTTTTCTTTGCATTTTAGTGAGATTTGAGAGTGGAGAAATTGATCCCAATTTTTTTATATGTAAGGATTTATGAAGTTGACACCACTACAGCGCCAAAAACTTGATCCTTGTATGCAAAGTAAGTTGTGTAAAATATATATAATTATAGGCAATTAATAATGGGATTCTAACAAGTATACGTATCATTATAAATTAATAATGGACTTTCTATTTACACTCAAAATATCGATCCCACGGGGAAGGTGTAATTTAGCAATGATAAATTTTAATAGGAAATTTATATAAAATCAAACGAAATCACTGTCACTAATTTTGAATGTTGTGATTTTAAACAAACTAAATGAATTAACTATTAAAAAAAATGGAAATGTGACTTTTAAATATTAAATGCTAATCTAAGAAGTATATTTAGGTAATGAAGATTTCTTATGTGAAAAAGCATCCTTCCCACTAAAATGAAATTCTGGTGAAATGAGATGAGATAAATGTTTTTAATATGTATTGTGCCAAATATGAGCAATTTTAATTTTCTACCCTGATAGAGTGAATAGAAAATCATTGGGTAATCTTAGGTTTAGTCCCTAAATCCATGGCTAGGCTAGGATGATATCGGCTCCCACTCCAGAACTCCCACTTCTTTTCACCTGAAGGCTAACTCTCGCTTTAGTTTTTAAACACTAAGAACAAAATGGGGATTTTAGTCTGTCACCCTAAAGATTCTCCAATTTTACACCCAACAAAGATTATTTCCCTATTTATTTGAACTTAATTTCATGAATGAATTTCTCCTTCATGAATCAAATGTGATCCTCACTCTATTGTAGAACTCATACTCCATTTCCCGGATCATATGTTTCACTAACATATATTAACAAATTAATTGGAAAAACTGAAAAGTAAATTATAAATTAAATTCAGAGTTGAAAAATCATCACAATTTATTTAATATTTTAATAATGACACATTCATTTTATCTCTACATTTCACCATATCTCAGAGAAGGGGGAAAGATAGAGGGAACTACTCAGACTTCATGAGAAAGATACGACAAAACATAAATTTCATATATAAAATAAAGTTCATACAATACTAAATAAACAAACAAACTTATCCAGAACTCTTTCTCAAAGCAAATCCTTTGTAGCCTTTCCTTAGAAATGTAGGAAGAAGAAATCACTCACTTTTCTCCTTCTCCAACACTCTTATGGAAAGTTTCACACTAAATCTCACCACAAAAACTCTAAACTATGAAAGTAAAATCACTAATTTACTCCAATATGGTAGTGGAATGGAATGATGTGGAGCAAAAAATGAACATAGAGGAGTGAAAAATGTAGAGGAGCCCATTTTCTGATGAAATTCTACCCCAAATAGAGCCCAAGGTCGGTTCTCCAAGAGGTGCCTCCAAAAACTCCAAGAAATCATCCATATACATCGAACCTTCTAGAAACGGGGTCTGAACCGCCTTTAGCACCGTCGGTGCTGCTCTGGCGCCGTCGGCACTGAGTAAAAATCTCTAGCGTTAAATTATTCTGCATCGTCGGTGCTGACCTTGGTGCTAAGCATTTCTTCAAAAAATTAATTTTGACTCTAAATTTCATCCTTTTTTACTTTCTTTTTGTTTTAAGCCCTAAAAATCTACAACCTGAAAGAAAACATCAAAATACCTTCCATTAAAGTACTATCACAAAAAAATGTGTATAAAATATGGGTCTAAAAATGCATATATTTTTGGTGTATCAGAAATCAATTCCTACTTCAAGGATCATGGAGAGTAATGACAACAGGAGATTTAAAGATAAGAAGATGGTGCATAAGTATGCTCAAACTTATTTCAGCGGATATCTTGCATTGAGTTGAAGATGTAAAGTGTTTTCTATTTATTTTGTTCTGTTTTATTTTCTGTAGTTAATTTGTTGTATGTTTGTTAAAATGTTTAAATTTGCATTTGTGAAAATTGTTAAAGTTATGTTTATTGTACTAAACCGTTATCCTGTTTTTAATGTTTATCGTTTGCTTTATGTAAATGCATTTTTAGACATGCTAATTTCACTTGTCTTTATTACTTGTACTTGTACTATTCTGTTTCTAAACTTGCCTGAACTAATATTTTGAAATTAATTTAAAATTTAAGTTTGCGGGAAGGGAAAAAATCTTTTTATAAGAACTAAACTTTATTTGCTTCTAAAGAACTATATTCTTAAAGTTTATTTTAACATAACCTGTGGTATGTTGGGATTAGCTTTAAATAACTATATTTTTTATTTTATAAATGGTATATAAAACTCAAGCAAAAGTTTTTTATAATAAGGGTTAGTTCTAAAGTTAAAATATTTAGTATGGGAGGATACGATTATGTTTTTACTATTTTAAGTAAGGAAATTTTATTTTTTGAATTGTTAAGGATTTTAGAGTTTTACTTTAAAAAGAAAGAATTGAGACTTTATGAAAATTTTTTTTCGAAGTTAATACAATTTTGTCAAAATAAGGAAATGTGTAAGGTTCTTAACTTTATGAAGAGGATGGAAGTGTTCAAAATCATTAAAGACTATCCAAATATAATATTCCTCACATGACATGAAAAGAAAATGAAAGGATTGAAAAATATCCTAAAGAAAAAAAAGAGAAATCAGAAAAAAGAAGAAAAAAGAAGAGCAGGAATTAAAAAATTTAAGGAGCTGCTTGATAAAAAGTTGGCTCCACTTGAATCATCTTATAGAAAGGAACTTAATTACATTTCTAAGTTAAGGCTTAAAGTATTAACATTCTTACTCATGAAGTCTTTATGAAGTTCTTTTTATTGTAATTCTTCTAAGTATTCAAAATATGACCAAATTATAATTATTCTTGAAATTAATAGGAAAATCAGAACTCTTAGACTTGACTACTAGATATTCTTACATTTTCGTTTTAACCTAAGTTATTTAAAATTTTTCAAAATTTTGACTATGACATTTATAATTTAAAAACTATAGAATTCTCTAAGTTAGACTCACTTCAACGAGTTATAATATTTACATAATATAAAGGAGTTACTTTGGGACAAGTAACATTTAAGGTTGGGAGAATGACCCACCTTAAAATTACCTATTTTTACTGCATATTTTATGATCATTTTATGTATATTTTTAGTGATATAGCACTTTAAAGGAATATATTTTGCATGTGTTTGGTTTCAGGTACATGGAATGGACTTTTGAAAAAAATGAGAGAAAAATGAGCAAAAGTGATGCAAAATGGTATGACACCATAGTGTTGTCCACCGGCGCTATAACGCCATAGACGCGAGCAACGAGTGCTATAGCGCCCAGACTAGCACTATAACACCAATAACTACCCTTCTAGAAGATCTATTGAATTTGGCCAAATTTTGAAGGAGTGTTTGAAGCAACCCTTGGTTATTTTCAGAGATCTATTAATATGGAAAAAAATTAGACAAAATAGAGGACTTTTTGGCAGCAATTGAAGTCCCACTTTAGTATTTAAGTGTATGTTTTAGTGTTTTTTTTTTGTGTTCTAGGAGTAAGTATTTTAAGATTTATTGAAAGAGACTCCAGAATTTGTGTAGGGGAGAAGATATAAGGTATTTTGTATTTGTGTTTAAGTTTTTATTTCTAAAACTTGAATTTAAATACAAATTTGGTGTTTTTGTTTTATTCTCCTGAAATCTGAGTAGTTCCCTTTCTTTCTCCTTTCTCTTGGGAATTAATTTTGTGGGATGAGAATGATTTAAAGATTTTTATTTACTTCTAAAAGTTGTGATGACATTTTGACTGATTCTTCTTTGACTTTACAAATTGGCCACTTGTTCAAATCCATTAAGAAACATAAAGTCCAGGAAGGGCTATGACTTCACCCAGCTAGTGAGTGTCACACTTCATTCTAGGCAGAGTCGTTGTGATCACCTAAGGAGGAGGGCAAATAGCTAGGGAGATAAGTTTTGATGAGCATAAAATTGATGTTTTTAGGGTGACAAATTAGATTCTTTTTCAAATTTGATTTAGATTTTAGATTGTAAGGGTCCATAGTAAGTCATATAGAGAGGGCACAATGGGAAATTTGGAAGTGAGAGGCCAGAATCTATTCGTCACTACTATACAAGCTAGTGAAAAACTATAAATTATCCAATGTTCTTTGCTAGTACCAGGAGGGGGTAAAGAATAAGAATGTTCTTACTTTTCATAATAAATCATCATATTTTTACTCATTAAATTCCTACATAGATTAGTATCTCATTGCAAGGGGAAAGATCTTTACATATTAGTCAAACTTGTTAGAATTACTTTTATTAAGCTGTTAGTTATAGTTATTTTTATCTGCTTTGCTTTAGTATTTTATTTTCATTTAAATCTGTAATTTAGATTGAATTTGCATTGATTTTAGTAAGCTAATTTAAATAGTTCAACTATCCTCGTGGGATTGATACTGGGGTTTTTAAGGAAAATCCTATATTACTTGAAACGATATGTATAATTATGTTGTACCTCTAGTGTGAAGTATTATTATTTATTTTTTATATCATAAATTTATTCAAACTAGCCGTTGAATATAAATTGGGTCAAGTTTTTGGTAAAAATTTAGAGACTAAAAATATAAGTAATTACGAGTCGGGTCAACATCCCACCTAAAATAGAAAGATTTAAGATTTGAAAACATTTATGCTCAAAATTAAAGCATAAGGACTTATATCCCACGTCAGATGGAGTGTTTTAAGGCTTAAAAATGCCTATGCTTGGCAAGAAAGCATAAGGACTTATATGCCACCTAAGATGAAAGTTTTGAGAATTGAAAATGTCTATACTCGACAGGAAAGCATAAGGACATACACCCCACCAAAGAAGAAAACTTTTGAGATTTGAAATTGTCTATGCTTTGCAGGAAAGCATAAGGTCTGACATCCCATCTAAGTCTAAAATATTTAAGATTTGAAAGTCAACCTCGACACTTTGTCAAAATGAGAATATAGGAACCCAGGGTAACTTTACTAGAAAAGATAATGAGGATCTATACCAACAACAACTCGAAGGGTTAGATTAAAGTAAATAGTTCAAGGACTACATACCCTAAGAGCTAACACATAAATTAGAAGTACTCCACTAGGAAATGGCTTCTAAGTGTTCTTTACGGTGTGTAATGACTATACTAAAGAGTTGCACATACTCTACTAGGTTTAAAGAGTCAAGACATTGAATTTTTAAAACTTGTACATGGACCGAGGTCAATGAATCAAGAAAGATTTGTTATTTTTGTTTCAATGTTTATTTGTTTTGATTTATTTTAGTTTATTTAGGTTTTCAATGATTAAAACTAAGAAAGGTTCTTGATAATTATGCTACTTGCTCCTCACTTAGTTAAAGTTAGTCAAGGCACTAATTTACAGTACCTAAATATACAATCACAATAATGAACTAGGATGGTCTGTGTGGGGGCCGTTTTTGGGCTTAATCTCGAAAGAGTGAATGTCATCCCATTCCTTCAGCCTACAATAGATGAGCTTAGCAATCCTAACTCGTTGGTGTGCAATAACTATACTAGAACTTATCCGAGATTTCTAGAGCCTTATCAATAAAACTGATGAAACTAAGAAAGGAGAGACATAACTCTGGTGTCCATTGAGCTATCCTGAGCTAAGAACTCAATCTCAGTTCAGATTTATTGACTCAACACATCAACTGCCACAACCGGTGACAGAATTGATGAACCAGGTCTAGTCGTGATAGTGTCATATGAGGCGTACTCCAAATTTTGATAGATAGCCAGCCAGATCTAATGAATTGAATGATCAAAATCAAACCAAATCTAATTGTTCAACAAATGTTCTAGAGAGTAGTGATTGTCCTTTAAATTTAATCAGCCAAGGTAAGAAATGTAAAATCAACCTTTTACTGAATAACAATCCACAAACTTGGGGGAAGGAAAACATCCATTATATGCATTCAATAGAATAAACAATTTGGAGAGGTGCCCTTTGAATAAAATCAGATTTACAATTTTAACGTGTTGAATTGATTGGACCAAAAAATCTATCAACATCAGCTAACCCTACCGACTTAAGTGAATTGGTCCACTCAAACTCCAAGTATGGCATTCCGACTAGGATGTGATTAATGAATAACTTTAGGGGCAATTATACAATCATAACCCCATCCTAATTTTACTCAGTTAAGGTGTCAGTTTCGTTGGGGCCAGATTTAAGCCAATGAAGAATGACAAGATCTGAAGGAAGGAACAAAATTACATTGGTATTCAATAAGATGGACCAAAAAAAGGTTTTTTTAGTAACTTACTCTTAATTTAGAATTATCAACTTAATGGATTAACATATAACTAACCTTCACTAGTTTGGAAGTAATTAACCTAGTCGCATCGTGATGGTGCCACGAGAGGCGTACTCTCAACTTCCAATGGACCAAAATCAAACTAAATAGAGTGTTTTAATAAGATCAAACTATGTTTAGAGAACCTTTTTAGGTTTACGATGAGTATACCTGATTAGAGTAAGACATACCCACTCTAGATTTATTAACTCAACTGACTGACGATAATAGGAATATCAATTAACCTTATCATATTGTGGTGGTGTCGCATGGGCATGCTCCAACTTTTAATGGACTTGAAGAAGGTTTGAATAAAGTTTACGATGGGTTACACTGAAAGTGACCTGCATCACATTTCAAATTTAATACAGATGCGAAGGATTGACATCCAAACCAGCCCTGATTAATATGAAGTCAACTGACCACGTCGTGATGGAGCCATAAGGAGGAAAAATCTAACTTTTGATGGATCAAGAGTGAACATATTTCAGTATTCAATAGACTTAGTTAAAATGTCACTTAGCCTAAAGGATGAACCTCTAATATCAACCCAAACTGACCTAAGATTAATCAACCTGATTCCATCATGTTGGTGTCATGACACCCGAAGAAGTGTAAAAGCTGTTCATTATATTTATTTTTTTAAAGTTTCAATTTGATTCATTTCATTTGTTTTATTTGATTTGTTTTGTTAATTTTAATTCAATGTTAGGAGTGTGATGAGTTTACTCGACCCAGGTTTACTAACTCAAAGGATTGATGGTAATGGGAGAGTTAATCAGCTAAATCACATTGCATTGGTGCCACGTGGGGTATGCTCCAACATACAATGTATAAAAAGAAGATTTGAATAGAGACATATGTGTTGTCACATTTCAAATTGATAATAATGGGAGAGTCAAGCAATCAAATTACATTGCATTGTTGCAACATGCTCCAACCTAAAATGGATAAAAAGAAGATTCAAATAGTGTTTTATGATGAGCTACACTATAAGAGACATATGTATTATCTTATTTCAGATTTACTAACTCAAAAGATTGACAATCAAATCAGTCTCTACTGATAGAAAATCATCCAAATTGATCACATCGTGATTGTGCCAAGTGGGGCATTCTCCAACTTTCGATGGATCAAGGATGAGCTTCTTTCATTACTCAATAAGCTAAGAAGATGTTTCACCTATAAATTTGATCTCTATAACCTCAACTGGCCTGAGACAAATCAACATGGTCCCAACATGTTGGTGTCGAATGAGGCTTACTCCAAGTTTTGACAGATTTGAAGAAGTAGGTTTGTAGAGAGTTTGATTTGATTTATCAATTTGTAAGTTTTTTTTTAATTATACTTGGATGTAGGCTACCACTGAGGCAATTATACCTTGTCTGAACAATAATGAGATTGTCAAAGATGGTGACCTTAAAATAGGAAAGATTTTGATTTGATCATCATTTTTTATTTTTTTGAATGTTGTTTGAATTTTAAAAGTCATTTATTGATTTTGTGTTTGCTTTTGTAGATGTTGATTGTTTTTTTTTTTGAAAAATAATGTTGGTTGGTGATGCACAGTATTTGTTTGTTGTTTTTATAAATATTTTTCAATACTACAAAACAAACACACTATAGTGCTAATAATAAATATGCAATTCAAATCCAAATGAAAATAACTTTTAGTAAAAATAATTTTATCTTTTAAAATCTTTAAATCGCCAAACCTTTAATAATAACGCAAGTATACGTATCGCTCAAGTAATATAGGGTTCTAATGGAGTCCTAGATATCGATCCCACAGGGAAGTTGGACATGCTTATGAATAAATTCTTATGATTATAATGTAAAACACAATTCAAACTACAAATCTGAAGTATGGAATTCAAATCTAAAATAAATGAGTATTTAATAAATAAAATAAAATTAAAAGAACTAAGTTAATTAAACTGATTGCTAAACTTTAAAAGTAAACTTATGAAAACTGAACTAAGTTTCTGAGATGAAGAGTTTAAATTTAAGAAAGCATCCTTCCCCTTTATAGTGAGTATATGGATTGTGAAGAAATTAAAATCTTTTGAAAATATATTTATAATTGTTTTGTGTCAAATAAGAGTAATCCTATTCTTTACCATCTTTCAAGTGAATAAAGAACATTGACTAATCCAGAGTTTAGTTC
Source organism: Phalaenopsis hybrid cultivar (assembly GCA_002079205.1). Classification (NCBI taxonomy): domain Eukaryota; kingdom Viridiplantae; phylum Streptophyta; class Magnoliopsida; order Asparagales; family Orchidaceae; genus Phalaenopsis; species Phalaenopsis hybrid cultivar. The sequence continues at coordinate 37,721 of JXCR01145906.1, forward strand.
CTAAATCTGTGGTTAGGTTGGGAGGATTCTGATTGCCACTCCAGAGCTCCCACTACTCCCTCGCCTAAGGGCTAACAATCTTGCATTAGTTTCCAATCAACTGGACCAAATTAAATATTATTACCTATCACCTCAAAATCTCCAATTCTACATCTAACAAAGTATATTTCCCTATTTATTATTCAACCCCATGAATGACATCCACTCCCATGGAATCCAATGTGCTTCTCACTATGTTGTAGAAATCATAGCTCTTTAAGATCAGATGTTTCACAAAAAAATTTAACATTTCAATTGGCCAGCTCGAAAAGTAAATAAAGATTGGAGTTGAAGTCATCACAAATTATTGAAATTTAAAATTGTATAAAATAAAATCAATTCTTTACAAAACCATATATCCGAGTAGGGAGAAGGATAAAGAAGCTAATCAGAATTCATGAGAAGAATATGATAAAATATAGATTTCAATTATAAAAAAAAGTTTACAAAAAAAAGGAAATAAAAGACACAACTTATCTCACAATCCTTCACAAGAAAATCCCTAAAAGTTCTCTTCAAGAATTTTTTCTCCTTACAAGCACTCTCAATTCTCTCTTAGAAATGTAATGAAGAAGAAATCTCTCTCTTTCTCTCTCCTCTTACAAACCTTGAAGAAAATCTCCAAGGCCTTGACTTCCTCTCTCTAACTCTCTCTCCCTTCTCTACACCACCACCCTTTCTCAAACTCTCTCTCGCGCCTCCTCTCTTTTGCCCTAGACCTCCCTTTCTTTTATTAGAGGCCTCCTTCCTCCAAAAAGTATCCAAAATTCCCTCCAAAATTTTATCCAAAAGTCAACTCTTTTGAATTCCAAAAGACATGTCTATTGATCCAAGAGACATATCACTTCATAAGAGAACATTCTGAAGTGTCTAGATGCATTGAATCACTCCACGGGGCATTTAGAACAAGTGGACCCTTTAAAATTGGCACAAAAGTTGTCCTGAACCATCTTATTTCATAAGAAGTCATCTCTGGTGCCTTAGGCGCTGATTCTGGTGCTTCAGGCACCAAGTTACTTAAGATTGTGTTGTTTTGGTTTCTAGCGCTTTAGGCGCTGCCTCTTTATAAAATGGTGCTTCAGGCACCAACTCTCATTAAAGTGGCACTTCAGTCACCACATTCATAAAATTTGCTATTTTGGCTCCAAATTTTGTCCTTTTTTGTTCTTTGCTCCAAATATCTAAAATTGATATACCTACAACAAAAACATGAAATCACCCTTCTTTAAAGTGCAATATCACAAAAAAATAAGCATAAATGTATACTTAAAATAGCACATTATTTTGGTGTATCAAAATCCCCCAAACTTAAATATTACTTCTCCTCAAGTGACACTTTTACTACATAAAACCATGACTTAGGATAGAGATTAACTTATAAACTTTTATTCTTAAGTTTAATAAACAAAATAACAAAATTTAAGAAAAACTTCTAATAACTTAGATTAAAACTATAAGTACATGTACTTAGTAATCAAATCTAATATTTTTGAATCTCTAATCATTTCAAGAATAATTGTAGTTTGTCATATCATGGATATTTAGAATATCCATATGAAAAAGAACTTCATAAAAACTTTACTACTAAGAGTGCTAATACTCAAATACAAGTTTAGAAAATGCAATAATGTCTTTTCCTCAAGTTGATTTAAGTGAAGTTAATTTTTTATTAGGCATCACCGCAAGCTTACCCTTACACATTTTTTTTCTTTTTCTTTTCTTTTCTTTTTCTTTCTCTTTTTTTTTCTTTTCTTTTTAAGATATTTTCAATCCTTTCTTTTCTTTTTCTTTTAAGTGAGGATTACTATATCTGAATATCCTTTAATAATTTTGAACTTCACTATCCTCTTCTTAAAGTTAAAACTTTTTAGCTTTCTTAACCTTATAAATTTATATTAGTTTTGATGATTTTTCATAAAGACTCATTCTTTTCTTCTTATATGAAACTCTAAACTTCTCAATACTTTAAAAATTCAATTTCTCTTACTTTAAATAGAAAAACATAGTCTTATCCTTTCATACAAAATCTCTTCAGCTTATTAAATTAACCTTCACTATTAAAAAACTTTTACCTAAATTTACCATAAAATTTACAAGCATAAATATAGCCATTTAAAGTTAAATCTTAATTTACATGGTCATGTTAAATTAATTTATAAAAATATAGTTAATTGAGGACAAATAAAATTTAGTTTACTTTTTTTTAAAGAAATTTTTCTTTCCCCAAAACTTAAATTCTTAAGTAATTAAAAATGTTCAGTACAAAAATTTTTCTTAGTGAAAGAAAGCAGTAAATGCGTAAAAATAAAAAAATAACCTATAAAGAATTTCTGATTATGAAACTGGGTCTGGTATACTGCAGGTACCAACTTTAAAAATATAGGCTTTTAAGGATTAAATGAAACATAATATATTTTAAAGGATTTGCTAAGAATTAAAAACATAAACAAAAATAAAAAATACTAAAAATGCAAAAAAAGTAAAAATCTACAGTTTCTATTATAGTTCACAGTACAGTATTAAAATGAAAGCTTTTATTAAGATAATTTTAAGAGAAAATACATAACAAGTAATCAAAATAACAAACAAACAAACAAAAAAATCAAACTCCTAAAATATCAGTCTTCATCCTCTTCCTCATCATCATCATCATCATCATCTTCTTCTTCTTCTTTATCATGATCCGGTGTATAAGGAGTAAAGCTGGAGCAAGTTGGAAATTCCACATAGTACTCACCCCTAAGATATCAGTCATAGCCTTTTGATATGTTGTATCATGTTGAACTCTCCTCTGCTTATATTCATCATTATATGCATTCCTTGCTTCAATTCCTCCAATCTTATTTTGCATATTAATAATATACATTTGTTGTAGCATAAGCTACTCCATGATACTATCAAGTGAAGTAGAGTGAGAAGTAGATGACCCTGCAACATATATTGAGGATCTATCAATGCCTCAACTCTTGGATTCAACAAATGATTCAAATATTTGGACTGTGTATCTCCCAATGGGTTTCTGAGGTAGCAAATTTTCTTCATTTCTATGAAACTCTACTCCTGATTATCCACAATCTGGGCAGGGTATACCAAACCACTAGTTGTAGCACTTCTAGTTATACTCCGAGCATTACATACTATAAGAGCATCAACATCTATTGCCTTCATTTTCTGAATGCATAAGTTCAGTACATCTCTTTCCTTTGTTACTTTGCTCAAATGATTTGTTGGAAGCAACATTGCAGAGATGAAGTAATGCCAAACCTTTGATTGAAAAGTCATCGTGGAAGTGGAGAAATTAACTTTCTTATTGTTCTTAATTATCCATTCTCCCCTTCCATCATTCAAAAATGCAATTACTTCATCCAGTATGATTCAGTCATCACGCATGCAACGTATTCACAATGGACTACATTCAAAATCTATAAAATGCATAAATCTTTTCTATAGAAAACTCAACTTGCTTACCTCTCATAAAGATGCGATATTCTGAAGTAAATCACAAGTTGGCATAGAACTCACAGATCATTGGGACTATTGCTACTGCAGTGAAGTAGTAGAATCTTTCCCAATTTCTAACGACAATTAACCGCTCGATCTCGCCACCCAGGTTAGCAAATTCTTGTTCTTGGATCAATTTTTTTGAGCCCATTTGAGTATTGTAACCATGTTAGGCCTTATAGTTGACAAATTTTCTCACGTGAAAACCTATTGTAAGCTTTCCTCTTTTCACTCATGGAGCCATTTGGATTTCTATGAAAATCCAAATAAAATCCAAATAAATTAAAAAATAAAAAAACTAACTCGACAAGTAAGTTTAATTGGTAAGAAACTTTTCATCATGGGTTTTCTTCAAGCGTTTTCAACAAATTCTCAAATTTTGGATTTTCGATAATGTAGGATAAATCCATGGTGAAAATAAAAAATTTCTAGGTCAAAGTGAAGGTTTTACCAAGATAAGATGAAATCTTGGATCTTTGGCCCTTGAAGTCTTTTCAAATGCACAAAATGTGAAGTCCTAAGTCATGGTTTAGAGGAAGGAGACTGCCCAAGCAGTAAAAATGGAGTTTTACTAGGCGATTTTGCTATTTTTAACCTATTTGGGCAATTTCAAAAATTTGGCACCTTAGGCGCCAATGCCAAAATTTTCCATATTTCAATTTCGGTGGAAATCTACAGCGCACCACTCTACGTGAATCTCTAACTAACTTAAAGAAATGCTTGTACCCATAATTAAACAATTTTATAACACAAAATTTTCACAAACAACAAAAAACACACTTTTATATATAAAAGCCGTGCTATTACAAACTAACTGTTTTCAAGCAAACAAAATCTAATTCATTGTCTAAAAAAAACCAGACATCCTACACTGAAATCTAAGCATCAAAATACTCAACAACAAACACAAAAGAAGTTCATTAATGAATAGAAATGCAATTCAACATAACACCAAAAATTAATAAAGTAATACTAAATACACATTCCGTGCATAAAGTAAGTTCAGACATCTTCTTCCCTCTCGTCCTCCTGGATATCTCCCATGGATTGCTAGTGAACGTACAAGGTGTAGAAAGGTCGATAAGGAAATTCATCTATTTAATCTTCCTAAATCCAAGTATGTTTCTTAAACATACGCACCAAACCATCTTCAATATGTCCAATATGTTCAAAATGTTCCTTCATCCTCCAATCCTGATGATCCAGCATTTCTGAAATATTCTCAATTGCACGCATAAGGTTTTGTACCTCTTTTTCTATCTTCTTGATCCTTTTCAAAAGTGCATGCGAACTGAAGTAAGGCTGAATAGGTGGTGAATTCTGGGAAGATTGATCCATCAGTTTGTTCATATCATTCTCATCCCCCATTCTTATGCAGTTGCAGTAAACTTCTGGGTCCATAGGCATCCAAGGAAGAAGCACTTTCTCCTAACTTTCATAAGGCACTTGAGATTAAATGCATAGTAGGAAAATAGTAGATGGATGTCCCAGTCCAGTATTAGATCCATTAATGATCAAACCTAAAATTGATTTAACAATTATTCCACCAATATTAATAGTTTTTCTAGTTTGAATAAAATATTGAAAATGACACTCTCCTACATCACTTTATTGATTTTCATAGTAGGGAGTAATTTTGATGAAATAAGGAAATGCCATGCCTTAGATGCAAGATTTAATAATGCTGAAGAAAAACTTACATTTCTATTATCTCTGGCCTCCCAATTTGCATCTTCATCAGTAAAGTATCTATAGAGTTCCTTCATATTATCTCTGGTAGGGGTAAAATTTTCATAGTGGCAAATAGGGATACTTTCAATCATAAATATCTCATTTATTCTAGAAGGAGTGAATTGTACAGACCTGCCTCACACTTAGACAATTCCTTGGTTGATTCCATGAAGATTTGCATAAAACTCTTTCACCATAGGGACAACTACAGCGATAGTGGTATAACAAAGCACTTCCCAACGTCTCTGCTCAATTATCTCTTCCACTCGAGTATTCGGTGTGTTGAATTCTTGATTCACAAATCCCCTTTCCTTGATTATTCTCCTCTTCACAAGAACTCAATCATGTAACTTCTGTACATCAAAACTGACAAACTTTGTCTAGTTGAAAATTCTAAATCTCACAATATTTTTAGAGTGGGAAGCCATTAGATTTGAAATATAGTGACTCTTCCCTCATTTTCCCCTCTAAAATATGGCTAGAAGTTATTTTTTGGGAGTTATAAGGAGGAGAACCTACCAAAAATAGCCAAAAACTACATTTTGAAACTTTTTAAGTCATTTTCGTCGCCGCAAAGCCTTAGGCACCAATTTTGGCGCTTCAGGCGCCAGCTCTTTGGAAAGTAGCACCTCAAGCGCTAGTTCCAATGCCGTTTCTTTTTAAATCCAATAAATTTTTAAATCTTCTATTAAATTGGGTAAATAAAGATGTTTTTAAATATCTTCTTAATTTTATTTTTCTTAAATACATGAAATCCATAAACAAGTACGAATATATATATATATAT
>JXCR01145906.1:45048-74424 GCA_002079205.1 Phalaenopsis hybrid cultivar
TATATATATATATATATATATATATTAACATCTCTAAATAGATTAGGCCAATAAAATCCAGATTGTAAAACTTTATGAACAGTTCTACAATTCTCAAAATGTCCTTCAAATTCAGAATCATGGCTTTTTTGAATAATTTCCTGAATTTCTTTATAAGGCACACATCTTATCATAACTAAATCTTTGCATTGTTTGTATAAATGTGGGTCATTCCAAAAGTAAGATTTTGCATCGCGAATAAATTTCTTTCTTATTATTTTGTCAGTCCATAAGGTAATATACCGCTAACAGTATATTTTACAATATCAGCATACAACGATATTTCCCTTCTTTTAACAACATAAAGTTGTTCATTGGGAAAAGTTTCATTAATTTCTTTTTCTAAATCAACCATTTCTTCCTGTTCCAGCCTAGATAGATGATCAGTCATTTGATTGTCAGTCCCTTTTCTATCGACTACCACAAAATAAAATTCTTGCATCAGAAGTACCCATCAAATTAATCTTGATTTCACATCGTTCTTTTGCGTCAAATTTTTAATAGCCGAGTGATTCGTATGCACAACACATTTAGCTCCAATTACATATGACCTAATCCTATCAAAAGCATAAAAAGTTGCAAATAACTCTCTTTTAGCAGTGGTGTAATTAATGTGAGCAACATTAGGAGTTTTACTAGCATAGTATGTAACTTAAAAAAATTTATCATTTCTCTGCCCTAAAATAGCTCTAATTTCATAATTACTAGCATCACACATTAGTTTAAAAGGTTTTTCCTAGTAAGGTGAAACAATTATTGGAGCAGTGATCAATTTTTCCTTCAATGTTTAAAAAGCTTTAAGGCACTATTGATTAAAATCAAATTTGTTATCTTTTCCTAGAAGTTAGTATAAAGGCTTTGTAATTTTAAAAAAATCTTTAATATATCGCCTGTAAAATCCAGCATGTCCTAAAAAGATCCTAACTCCTCTTACAGTAGTAGGCGGAGGTAGGTTAGATATAACCTATATTTTTGTAGGATCTACTTCCATGTCATTTTCTGAAATTTTATGCCAAAGTACTATTCCTTCTGCAACCATAAATTGATAGTTTTCACAGTTTAATATGAGATTCGTCTTTTCAAATTATTCTAGAACTTTCTCTAAATGATTTAGAAATATTTCAAATGAAGTTCCAAAAATAGAAAAATCATCCGTAAAGACTTCAATCCCTTTTTCAATTAAATCATTGAAAATTGACATCATACAATTTTGAAATGTTGCAGGTGTATTACATAATTTAAAGGGCATTCACTGAAAAGAAAACGTTCTACAAGGACTAGTAAATATTATTTTCTCTTGATCCTTTAGAGCAATATATATTTGATGATAACCAGTATAACCATATAGAAAGAAAAAATATCTATGTCCAGCCAGTTTATCCAACGTGTGGTCCAAAAATGGTAAAGGAAAGTGATCCTTCCTGGTGATCAAATTTAATTTTCTATAATTTATGCAGATTCCCCATCCAGTGACTTATCTTGTTGTTATTAATTCATTATTCTCATTTGTCAAAATAGTCACACCTCCTTTCTTTGGAACACAATGAATTGGACTCACCCAAGCACTGTCTAAAATATAATATATTATTCCAACATCTAACCATTTTAAAAGCTCTATCTTGACAACTTCTTTCATCTTAAGGTTTAATTAATCTCCTTTGAGGATCAGCTCTTGGTTCATGTTGATCTTCCAATAAAATTCTATGCATACAAATTGAAGAACTGATTCCTTTAATATCAGTTAATGTCCATCCAAAGGCTTTCTTATATCTTCTTAAAGTTTCCAATAACCATTGTCCTTGCGTATCAGTTAATTTTGAGGATACAATAACAGTTAATGTGGATAAATCTCCTAAAAATACATACTTTAAATGAGTGGGAAGCATTTTCATTTCTAGTTCAAGAGGTTTCTTAATAGATGAAACCAATTTCTTGTTATTATTTGTTGATTCTAACAATTCAAATTGTTCCTGAACATAATCCAAGTCTTCATTACTCACTTCCATAGATTCATCTTAAATTTTATCCTCATCTTCCAAATATTCTTTTCCAATTTTCTTTTAAAATGTCTTCATAAAATATTTATGGCTTCAATATTTTTAAATAATCATTCTAAAGCATTCAATCTCTTGCTCTTTTATAAGGTATCTCATAGATTTTGCAATATAAAATGTAACCTCTTGATCATAAACTCTCATATTTAGTTCTCCTTTTTGCACATCTATCAACACTCTTCAGTGGTAAGGAATGGTCTTCCTAAAATGATAGGAATTTCTTTATCTTCCTCCATATCTAATTTAATAAAGTCCACATGAAAGATAAATTTATCAACCTTTACCAAAACATCTTCTATAACTCATTTAAGGTAGGTAATTAATCGATCAGCTAACTGAAGAGTTGCAGTTGCTGGTGAATTATCTCCTAAACCAACTTTTTGAAAATTAATAAAGGCATAAGATTAATACTGACTACTAAGTCACACAAAGATTTTCCAAAAAATCTTTTGCCAATAGCACAAGGAATAGTAAAACTACTAGAGTCTTTAAGATTTTCATGAAGCTTTTTTGAATTATAGCGCTACACTCCTCAGTGAGTACAATAATCTGATTCTTTACAAACTGCCTTTCTTATTAAGTATATCCTTCATGAACTTCACGTAGCTTGACATTTGTTCCAAGCCTTCAACAAATAGAATGTTTATTGTTAAATTCCTCAAAACTTTCAAAAATTTTGAAAATTGGTTATCTCTGTTTTTATGCTTCAATCTTTGAGGAAATGGAGGTGGGGGTATTTCTACAGTGATTTTCATTGGTTTGATCATACATTCTGATTCAAAATGAAAATCTTCACTAGAATTTTCATTTTCCACCTTATCTTTCTCAATTTCAACTTCCACTTCTTTTTAAACTTTGGTTTCTAATTCTTTTATCTTCTCAGTTGAATAGCCTTAATTTACTCTTTGTTCCGATCTTTAGGATTTACTTCAACATTACTAGGAAACGTTCTTGGAGGTCTATTACTAAGTGCAATAGTAATACATCCCAACTGATTTTACATGTTTCTAATAACAGCTCCTTGACTTTGTAAATTACTTCCTATTTGCAATATTAATTCTTCCATTGAAAATTTCTTCTCCTTACTCTGCAAATTATTATTAAAACCTTGAGGGTAATAAGGTTTATAAGTTGGATTTCCTTGATTGTTGGAGTTTCCCAATGGGTTCACAGCATTGTTTCCCCATTGCAAATTTGCAACATTTAAGTTATTGTTACTCCAACTAAAATTTGGATGATTTTTCCAACCAGAATTATAATAATTGGCATAAGGATTGTTAGAACAATTAATTATTACATTTAAAGTCTCATAAGAAGATTGAAATTCTATCATTTGTCCAAATGAGTTTTCTTCAAGCACAGGTGGTGTCTAAAAATAATTCATTCCATATTGATCTTCTTCTTCGATATAGCAGCTATTTAGGCAGCAAATATAGATATTGCATCAGAATTATGAATATTAGCTACTTTTTTTGGATTTACCCTTTTAGAGGGCCATTAAAAATTATTAGTAGCCATCTCTTCAATTAAAGAATATGCTACATCAAATGGTTTTAACATTAACGATCTATCAGCAGCAGCGTCAATTATTGATCTAAGAAATCCAACCAATCCATTGTAAAAAGTTTGAATTACTAAACAATCTGGTAACGCATGGTGTGGACACTTCCTAAGGAGATCTTTAAATCTTTTACAGGCTTCATAAATTGATCTCCCTTCAAACTGACAAAAAGATGTAATATCATTTCTAAGCTTAGCAGTTTTGAAGGTGGGAAATATTTAGATAAAATTTTTTGTGATAAGTCTCCCCAAGTTCTGATAGATCTAGGTGCTAACGAGTTTAACCACATCTTAGATTTATCCCTTAGTGAAAAAAGAAAAGTCTAAGTCTGACGACAACATTCAACAATTCATCATATTTCAATGTAGCATATAATTCTAAAAAACTAGTAAGGTGTAAATTAGGATCTTCAGTTGGTATTCCCCTAAAATGATTATTTTGTACCATTTGGATAATAACATGTTTAAGCTCAAATGAATTGACAGCTACATCAGGGTTTTGTATACTTAAGTGAATTTCATATGTTGTAGGATTAACATAATCTTTTAAGGGTCTCTGATTATGTTCATTTCCAGATTTACTTGAGTTGCAAGCCATTCCGCTAGAATTATCTATCTCTTTTGTTTGTTTTCAAAATTTTCTAATTGTTCTTTCCAGCTCCAAATCGTAAGTTACTAAATTTTCAGATCTTAAACTATGCATAAACAAACACAATAAGCAATAAAAATAAGCAAACACACTTAGATATGAAAATATTCAAAATAAAATACAAATAGTTTTTTAAATAAAAATGTTTTAAATTATAAAATAATTTACTAATACTTTCCGTTACTTCCCCGACAACGTCGCCAAAAACTTGATGCGCTGTTTTTGTGTGGTATTTTTATAAATATTTTTCAACACTATAAAACAAACACACGGTAGTGCTAATAATAAATATGCAATTCAAATCCAAATGAAAATAAATTTTAATAAAAATAATTTTATATTTTAAAATCCTTAAACTGTGAAACCCATAATAATAACATAAGTATACGTATCGCTCAAGTAATAAATGTCTCTAATGGAGTCTTAGATATCGATCTTATAAGGAAGTTGGAAATGCTTATGAATAAATTATTATGATTAGAATGCAAAATACAAATCAAACTACAAAACTGAAGTACAAAATCCAAATATAAAGTAATTGAGCTTATGCTAAATAAAATGCAATTTAAAGAACTAAGTAAATTAAACTAATTCCTAAACTTCAAATTAAACTTATGAAAACTAAACTATGTTTCTGAGACAAAGAGTTCAAATTTAATAAAACATCCTTCCCCTTTACACTGAGTATATAGATTGTGAATAGATTAAAATCATTTAAAAATATAGTTATATTTGTTTTGCGTCAAATAGACGCAATCCTATTCTTTGCCCTCTTTCAAGTGCATAAAAAACATTGACTAATCCATAGTTTGATACCTAATTTTGTGCTTGGGTTGGGAGGATACCGACTGCCACTCTAGAGCTCCCACTAATCCCTTGCTTGAGGGCTAACAATCTTGTGTTAGTTTCCAATCAACTGGACCAAATTGGAGATTTGAATCTGTAAGCTTAAAATCTCCAATTCTGCATCAAAAAAAGTATATTTCCCTATTTTTTTTGCGTTCACATCTTCTCCCATGGAATCCAATGTGATTCTCACGATGTTTTAGAAATCATAGCCCTTTTGGATCATATGTTTCTCAACATATTTTAACATTTAAATTAGCCAGATCAAAAAGTAAATAAGGATCGAAGTTCAAATCTTGACAAATTATTGACATTTAAAATTGTATAAAACAAAATTAATTCTTCACAAAACCATATCTCAGAGTAGGGAGAAGGATAAAGAAGACTACTCAGAATTCATGAAAAGGATACAACAAAACACAGATTTCATATATAAAAATAAGTTTACAAAACAAAGAAATAAAAGACACAATTTATCTCACAATCCTTCCCAAACAAATCTTTAGAAGTTCTCTTCAAAAACTTTCCCTCTTTACAAGCACTCTCAATTCTCTCTTGGAAATTTAATGAAGAAGAATTTTGTCACTTTCTCTCTCCTCTTACAAACCTTGCAGAAAATCTCCAATCCCTTAACTTTCTCTCTCTAACTCTCTTCTCTACGCCACCACCCTTCCTCGAACTCTCTCTCACGCCTCCTCTCTTTTTTCCTAAACTTCCCTTTCTTTTATTAGAGTCTGCCTCCCTCTAAAAAGAATTCAAAATTCCCTCCAAATCTTTTCCCAAAAGTTAACCCTTTTGATGTCCAGAAGAATAGACATATCCCTTCATGAAACAACCTTCCAAAGTGTCTAGATGCATTGAACCACTCTATGGGATGTCTAGAACAAGTGGACCCTTTAAAATTTGCGCAAAATTTTCCTAAACTACCTTAATTCATAAAAAGTCATCTGTGACTCTAATTGAGTCCTAGATATTGATTCTACATGAAAGTTGAAAAATCTTATAAGTAAGTTCTTAAAATTATTTTATAATTTAAAATAAATACAAAAATAAAAGTAAAGTGCAAAGTTTGAATATTAATTACTAGGGTAAATACTATATAAAATGCAGTTGAAAAATAAAGTTAACTAAAACAGAACTAACTTTCAAAAGTAAAATTATGAAAACTGAACAAAGTTTTTGTTTATGGATAATTCAAATTTAAGAAAGCATCATTCCCCTTTACAATGAGTATATGGATTGTGAAGAAATTAAAATCATTTGAAAATATAAATAAAAACTGTTTTGTGCCAAATAGGAGCAATTTTATTATTTACCCTCTTCCGAGTGCTATAAAGAATATTGACTAATCCAAACTTTGGTCCCTAATTCTGTGGTTAGGCTAGGAGGATACCGGCTGCCACTCCAGAGCTTTCACTAATCCCTCCCCTGAGGGCTAACAATCTCGCATCAATTTTCAATCAACTGAACTAAATTGGAGATTTTAATCTTTCACCTTAAAATCTCCAATTCTGCATCCAACAAAGTATATTTCCTTATTTATTTGCACTCAATTTCATGGATGACATACTCTATCATGAAATCAAATGTGACTCTCCCCGTGTTGTAGAAATCATAGCTCTTTTCAGAACATATGTTTCTCAGCCTTTTTTAACATTTCAATTGGCGAGATCAAAAATAAATAAAGATTAGAGTTCAAATCATTATAAATTATTAACATTTAAAACTATAGAAAATAAAATGAATTCTTCAAAAAACCATATCTCAAAGTAGGGAGAAGGATAAAAAAGACTACTCAAAATTCATGAGAAGGATACAACAAAACACGAATTTCATATATAAAAATAAGTTTACAAAACAAAAGTAATAAAAGACGCGACTTATCTCCCAATCCTTCCCAAGAAAATCCCTAGAAGTTCTCTTCAAGCCTTTCTCTCTTTACAAGCACACTTACTTCTCTCTTAAAAGTGTAATGAAGAAGAAATCTCTCACCTTGCCTTTCCTCATACAACCATAGAAGAAAGTCTCCTCTCCTTGCCTTTCACGTCACCACCTTCTTGCCTTTCATCCCCCTTCCAACCTCCCTCAACTCTTTTAAGTCTTCTTCTTTTATTAGGGGCTGCATCCTTTCAAAAGGATTTCAAAATTCCCTCCAAAATTCCCTTCTAAGGTCAACTCTTTTGAATTCAAAAAATGTGTCATTTGATCCAAATGATATATCCATTCATAAAAGAACCTTCCAAAGTGTCTAGATGATTTGAATCACTCAAAGAGGTGTGTAGAATAAGTGTCCATTTGAAAATTTGTGCAAAATTCATCTCGAACCGGCTTAATTCGCAAAAAGTAGTCTCTGGCGTATTGTGCGCCAAATCTGTTGCATCGTGCACCAAATCTATTGCATCGTGCACCATTTCTATGAATTTTGGCGCATCATGTGCCAGAATTCCAAAATTGGCTATTTTGGCTCCAAATTTCCTCTTTTTTTCCAGTTTTGCTCCAAATGCTTAAAAATAATATACCTGCAACAAAAACATGAAAATACCCTTCTTTAAAGCGTAATATCACAAAAAAAAATGTACTTAATAGTATATTATTTTTGTGTACAGTTTCCCATCATCTTTATTAAATGTTGCATCTAAGCCTAGGAATATCTTCATTTTTGCTAAATTACTTCTCACTACGATACTAAGTAAAGTTACAAAGGGGAGTGTCATTCTAAGTTACTGCATTCAGACTAGAAGGCCAATAAATGTGGGAACTTTGATTATAAGATCTATTTTAGGATTAGCATTAAATGGAGCTTCTCTAAGACTTGAACATCCTTCTATCATTTTTCTGCTGTGTAGCCAGTCACAAGTTCTATATGATAATTGGGAAAAGGCTCTTCTTCCGTAGCAACCTTTGGACCCAAATTTCAACTTTTTGAATTTGGTGAATCTAAAAGAAGAGAATACTCCTATAGATCAACCGTCTCAAAATTCAACACCTACTTTATTACCGCCACCATTGGATAATTTGGATATTGTGAAGAAAAGAGTTAAAAATTTGGAGAAGAAAATGAATCTTATCCTCAATGGGATTGATGGAAATTCTACTAAATTCGATCATTTAGATTGGGAAATGAAACAACAATTCGACCAAAATAGGCTTGTAGAAGATTGAATAGTGCAATTTTAAGAGAGGAGATTTTGGATTGAAGATGAATCAACAGATGAATTCCCAAGCCTCCCTTTCTACAATTTATATTTTTATTACCAATTGATGGGAGATATCAAAGTGGATCAAAGCGATGACAGTGAAGATGCTTGATGGACTTAAAGCATCAAAAAAATGAAAGTGCGTTTAAGTGTGTTTGTGTTTATGTTTTTTCTAACATGAATGGGATTGCTTAGTTGATGATTGACTTTGTATTCTTGTTTTCAGCACCGATTCTTTGGTTTGATTAGCTACACTAATTTTTTTATGTTATGTTAAAAAAAATAGTTAAGTGTTTGTACTTGGATTTATATATTTGAAGTGAGTTTTTATGTTGTTTGTGAAAAATTAATTGTTAAAAATTACTAAAAATTAGAAATTAATGAAGATTTGGGCTAATTAGAGCTTAATGTGGTTTAGTGTGCCAAACGACGCCAGAATCAACGTCAAACGACGCCAAACGAGCGAAAAGACCCTGTTGGGTAAAAAAATCGTGGAAAGATTTTTTTTCACCATTATTGAACTCCAAACTTCATCTTCTTCATGGGCTAAGGCCGAAAATCTTTTTAGGGCATCAAAATACTTGGGTTAGAGAAGATTTGAAGGCTTGAAAACTTCGGATCGCATCATCTCTTAGTATGTGTTTCAATATTACCTAGAAATTTTTTATTTTTACCATTGATTTCTCCTACATTTTAGAAAAACCAAAAATGAAAAATTTTGGAAATAAGAAAAGGAAAATCCATGAAGTGAAGCTTTTTAGCCATGATTTGGATTTTAGGAGTTAATTTTACCATTATTTGAGAATTATTGGATATATTTTGGATTTTTTAGATCTTTATGGATTCTAAAATGAAAAGAATGGTTGGAAGACTTGGCTTTGATGAGTGTAGGTTTGTTAATCTAAAGGAACGGTACCACTACAACTCACATTTTGCAAAGAAAAATTTGACTCAAGAGCGAGCATTTTTCAACCCAGGAGGAATAATATAAGGAATAATTTTTGCAAGACACTGGGAAACTTTCTGCGACTTTACTAATACAATAGTTGAAAACATTGTTCGAGAGTTCTATGCAAACATCTATGCTGCTACAGAAATAGATTTATGTTCAAGGTAAATTAATAGATTTCACTACTGTAAGAATTATTGTTTTATACCAATTGAGGAATGAGGATCAGTGCGAGTATACCTCATTTCAAGTTTCTGACTCAATGTTAGATGAGGTAATGGAATTTCTCATTGAAGGGAAAGGTGTATGGAAGATAAAGAACAACAATAAGGTAAATTTTGCCACATTTTAGCTGACTACACAGTCTAAGGCATGACATTATTTCATTTCTATACGCTTACTTCCTAAAAATCATTTAAGTGAAGTGCTTAAAGATAGAGTCATATTAAATTACTGCATCCAACTTCATAAGAGAATTGATATTGGTTCTTTGATTTACATTAATGCATACTCATATACAAAAGGAAGTACCACTGGAGGTTTAGGAAATCCTACTCTAATTTTTTACTTTATGTAAACAATCAGGAGTAGAGTTTGATCCTTTAGAGGAAATAATACAACCCTTAAAGCTAATCAGCAAGCCTAGTGTGCATACCTGCGAGGCGCATGCCGGGTTGTTGACCTCATTTTTCGTTGAGGTCTAGCTTCTTCCTTAGTAGCCTAGGGTCTAGCCATAGGACTTTGTTGTTGACTATTCTTATAGGACTAGAAAAAGAACCCTCAACATTAGAAATTCTAAACTCTTCTTTGCTCAACTTGAATTTCCACATATTGGTCATAACCTCTAGCATAAGGAGAGGCCCCATAGGATGGTCAAGCTTTAGTACTAATTATGGGTGGTCTGGTCTTGGTTAGGCTAGCTTGCACACATTACACTTTCTCACACACCCCAAACCCTAAGACCACATGCACTTGATTTGGCCTCTTGATTTCTATTGGAAAGCTCATGTGGGTGGACCCAAACCCCTAGCCCTTAGCTAAGAGGGTTAGGACCAGCATATTGAACATCCAAAATGAATCCTCATATGATTCCTATTAGTTTGACATGGCTTCATTGCTTACTTGTCCATTATAGCCCAAACTTCCACCAAATTATCAAAGTACCTTTATAACCCTAATTTTTGCCAAAAATCCCAAAATACCAAAATTTGTCCAAAAGTCATTTCAAAACATTCTCCACTACCCAAATTGACCAAAATTCACTAAAATCACCAAAATCCTAAAATACCCCAAAATTGCAAAAAATTACCAAAATGCCCCTCATCACCCAAAAATTCCCAAAAATTCCAAAATCATCCCAAATATCACCAAAATCAATTTTAACCACTCCCATGAATTCATATTAAACATTTAATTGACCTAAAATTTAGCCTAAATTCACCCTAATTTTAAAAGCCCAAGCCCACCACATTTAATTCCAAAAACCCAAAACCAAAGCCCACATGACATGAAATTTCTTCCCATCATCCATTTGGTTAAATTAAACTATATCTCTTGAAATTCATCATTTCATCACACAAAATCAAACCTCATGAAAAAACTCCATAAAAACACCCCATAAACCAAAAATACCCTTTCATGAAAGTTGGCCAAGCCAAGGAGAAGTCATGAAGTCATTCCCAAGCCATAAGAGAGCTATGTAAGCCATTACCACCTTACCATGCCCAAAGTGGCAAAAGAAGGAGCTCCTTTAATGATTCCCTTAAAATTGGCTAACCTTCTCATGTTTTTCCTAAACCAAGCCTAAGCCTAATTTTACTTGGATGGTGCTTCTCATCACTAATTAGATTGAGCCAAATGATCTCCTCTTTAGCCCAAACCAGCCTTCGTGGATGAGCCCAACCCAAATCCATGCTTTGACCCAAATTGACCCAAAAATAGATTCACCCCCATTCCTCTTTAATCCAAAATTTTTACGCATGACCAACCCCAATTGACTTCACCAAAACCAAGCCCTGATCCCCCTGACCAAATGGTGACCTGACCCTGACCGGCCAGCCACCTTAGCTACCGAAAAACACCATGACTGAGGAGGTGCAAGGAGTGAAACTATAGATTACACCCAACCAAGCTAGCTCACTCCAACTGCATTTTTACCCATTTCTTACCTCCACCTAAGCAGCCAGAGCCGCCCACTGGTTAGCCCAATTACAGCCTCCAGGCTCCCTATTTAAACCCCACTCCTCCACAGCCAAAGAGGAGACCGACCAAAACCTTAACCAAACTTTAACAAAATTTCACCAAAGCTCCCTTAAAAGTTCCTAAGAACAATCCCACCATCCTCGGCCACCCAACTTCACTGCATGAGCTTAATTTTGGAGCTTTAAATTAGGCCGAAACCAGGACATATTTCACCATAGCTCCACACTTAATCAAAACCAAATTCCTTGCACCTAAACCATCCTCACACTAAACGAAGAAGAACCCCCAAAAAAGTCTCATCACTAGACCACCCTAGCATAGACTTTGATCAACAACCCAAATCAACCTCGATTGATTTCATACCTAGGCATTTCACCACAGCCCAAGGCTTCATTTAGGAGATCTGTGGACTCAACTCAAGCTTCTAGAAGCATCCAATCGAGCCCACAACTCTTGAGAAAAGGTATAAGATTCTCCCCTCAAACTGAGCTTATTTTGATTCTTTATGCTTATAGACTCAATTTGGGATTTGATTAAACATATAAATGTGTTCTCTTAGTCTAGACACGTCTATAGGAAAAAAACTGAAGATATTTGGTTGAGTATCGAGGGAGAAATTAGGGTTAGAAGGTGCACTGTTCACGGGTTGGGGGACTTGGTGACGATGATTGGTTGTCGCCCAATTGTGCGTGCATCATTTAGACGACTGAGATCGTGTTGAATGATCTTTTGGTTCGTGAACAATAGACCGAGTCAGTGATGACTCAGATGGCGATGCCGAACCAGAAGACGCCACTTGGAGGCTTCGGAGATGCTGAGGATTGTGTGGCGCTATGTGGTTTAAATAGAAAAATATGGAATCATCTTAATTATTTAAATACTAAAACTTCAAAAATCCATATCTTTTCATAGAAAAATCATAAAAATAAAAGAAAAATAGACTCATGCTCAGTGAATAGAGGAGAATAATGTGGAAATGATTTCATGTTTGTTTGATGCATGCGTGATTTTTAATTAATTAAATATTGTATTTCTTATTTGTACTCTCCATTTACATCGACATTTCACTATGACTTGATTTATAGGGCTTTGATTCTCTCTGCATGAGGGATCTTCCTTGATTTTTCTAAGGTCATGAGAGATCCTAGGCATATATCTCTATTTTTCAAGTATGTCATGATAGTTTTGGGAAAATAATTATAATAATTAAAATATTAATCATAAAACAACAAAACTTATTTTGGTAGGTTCATTTTGGTCAGAGGACCCTAGGAAAAATATAAGCTTAGTTTAATTCATTAAGAATAACCCTAATTGCCACCAGCCCCTAAAAATGAAAGAAAATTAAATTGAAAAACTTATAAATTTAAATTGTATAAAAATTATTCTCCACTGTAATTTAATGTCAGAGGAGTTCCCCATAAAAAATTCAAGTCAGTTATAATTAATTTGACTACTAAATGGATTCATTAAGTGAAATTGCATTTTTGACATTAAAATAATTATAATAATTAAAATAGAACTAAAAAAATCACCAAATTGGTTTGGGAACTCCTTATGACTAGAGGAACCAAATATAAATATAAATAGAATTAAAATAAATATTTCATTTTAAAGCCATTTTTAAATATTTAAATAATTAAAAAATTAATTAAAAATTATAAAAATTGTGAAATTGTAAAAACTCACTAAAATGTCACATTTGGCTTCCTGATCACTTGAGACCAATTAAAATAATTCTTGTAATTTAAGTCAATATATTAATTTTTTAAAGGCTTAAAATGAATTTTCTTTAATTTTCCACTAAAATAATTCTAATAATTAAAATATAAACCACAAAAATACAAAATTTATTTTTTTTGGTTTCTTGGACTCAAAGAGATTTAAAAAAAAATATAAAACTTAATTTTCCATTTAAATAATATTTTATATTTAATTAATACTCACAAAAAAATAATTATAATAATTAAATTAAACCTCTAAAAATCATGAAAATTGGTCCAAGTGGTCCTCTAACTTAGGTAAACCTTTAATATTTTTATTAAGGAAGGAGGTTTTGTTTTGGTTGAGTTATTGAATTTTCATTAAAAATCCCTATTTTTTGCATTAAAATGATTATAAAATAAATAAATTCAGAAGAATCACATTTTCTCCTCTAATGTTTTGATTAACCTATGAGTGGGGTAACATAGAAATTTCAAAGTCATTTGGGTTTAATTTAATGAATTATAAGGTGTTAAGGCCTTAAGGGCAAATTGATAGTTTTAGGATTTAAGCCTAAAATTATTATTTAGGTCTAACCAAAGGGTAAATGGGTAATAAATGATCTTAATTGAGATGTCTGGATGATTGAAATATAAGAGGGATAAATGGTAGTAATCAATCTAACTTTGGTCTCATTAAGGATAAATTTGTAATTTCTCAAATTGATGAAATTTGGAAGAGCAATTACATAAGAAATATGAAGGTGAGGGGTTTGACTTTGGAAGATCATAACTCCCTAATTTAAAACCCTAATTAATTGTTTTAAAATGATTTATGATTCTTGATAAGGATTAAAAGTATAAATCTTTAAATTTTTCTAAAAATTACAAATCTACCCATTAAATTTTAAGGGCTTAGTAGTGAATTATGCTTAATCAAAAACATTTCTAATGAGGTTTAGAAAATGACCTATAATTAATTTCAAACATTTTTTAAAAACACTACAAGCGCATATTTTAAAATCAGATTGGTTAAGCTTCTTAATTAAGCCAAATTGCCTCTAAGGACCTTTTTCCACATAATTCATACGTGAGACTGATCTCGACTGTCTATATGAAACAATATAACAATGAATTTAATGATTTTTTTAACTTATGTAATCTTACTTTACAACGAAATAAAAACATGATCCTCGATTTCTTAAGTATTATAACCATATTTTCATTTCTAGTGGTCATAACCAACCTCTTTAGCCAATAGGTGCCTCAAAAGTCCATTCAAAATTCGGCAAAATGAAGTAAACCATCACATAACTGCCTCTGGTGCTTAAGCGCGGGGCCTCTGACACTTAGGCTCGGCCTTCTCTGTTTCACCGGCACTTAAGCACCGGATCTGGCGCTTAGGCGCCAAAACACTTTACTACAATTTTCACATTTTTGCTCCAAATTTGATCCTTTATCACTCATTTTAGCATTTTTCACCTTTTTACTTGTATCTGAAAGAAAAACACACAAATACCTTCCATTAAAGCGCAATATCTCAAAAATAGGTGTAAAAATGTGTATAAAAATACTATATTTTAGGTGTATCAAAATCCCCCAAACTTAAAATATTACTTGTTCTCAAGTGACACTTCAATCTTTAAAAACCAAATAGGTATGATATGTATATGAGTTTCTTGAGGAGTTACTGAAATTTAGATTTAGAAATATAGTAGTCCAATTTATAAAAAATATTTAGTAAATGAGACTAACTTAAAGTTTAGAAATTTTTAATGTTAAGAAATATGAAAATATGAGTTTCTATCTAATTCAAAAATTTTATAGATTTTCCAAATTTAGAATTTAGTCCTTTTATTTTTTCTGCTTAAAAATTTTTATTAAAAATAATTTTACTTAGCATATTATATCCCTAAGCTTAAGAGTGTCTTAAATATTATACTTTAAAATGTTCAAATATGGAACCAATTTTTGATTAGACACTAATCCTCTAGCTTCTCCTCCCTTACTTTTTTTTTTTCTGTTTCTTTTTCTCTTTCATTTTTTTCTCTTTTTTTTTTTTGTTTTTCAAGCAAGGATTACTATATCTGGATAGGTCTTTAATGGTTTTGAATTCCACTTCTCCTTTCCTAAAGCAAAGTCGTGATATAAATCTTTTGCCTAAAAATATAATAATAGTTTTGAAAATTATTTTAAACGAAAGAAATTTAAGTATTAAAAATAAAAGTTTAAATTTTTAAATTTTTCAAAAATACAATTTTTCTTAGTAGATATAGTTACACTATATTTAACATTTTCTACACTAAAAATTTTTAACTGAAAGTTTTTCTTCATTACCCAACATTTTAACTAAATTGTCTTACTCATTTCTAAAATCAAATTTTACTTCCCCAATATAACTTCATATACATGAACATTTTTTTTTTAAATCAAATTCACTTGTAGCACATTTAAGAACAAATAAAATTCAAGTTTTGAAAATTTTTTTCATCCCCCCCAAACTTAAATTTTTAACAAGATTAAATAATTTACTAGCAAATATATGATTAACTTGGGAGAGCCAAACTTAAATTTTTTCATCCCCCCCAAACTCCTCAAAACAAGATTCCCTCACAAGACTCACAAGGGGGAGAGCCAAACTATCCCATCATGATTAACTTGCTTTGTTGGAACATTAGTGGGAGTGGCTCACCCACTCTCTCTAAAAAGACTCCTTCACCTCAATAGAAAACACAAACTATGGTGCATTGCTATTCTTGAACCTATGGTTCATAAATATCCTCAAAAAATCCTAAACAAATTCCATGGCTTCTCCCATCACTATAACTGTACTAATAAAAATTGGATCCTTTTCAGAAAAGAAATAACTTGGTCTATCCTGTTGGATCATCCTCAGTTTGTGCATTTCAAGATTGCTGCTTCTGGTAAATTAGGACTTATCACTATTATATATGCTGGTTGTAACAAAAATGACAGAACTACTCTTTGGTAAGAGCTTATTTCCATTGCAAACAATATAACCTCCCCTTGGCTGGCGGGAGAAGATTTCAACTGTGTGGCTGAAAGTTCTGAAGAAAGAGGGGGTAGATCTCCTAACCTACTCAAGATGACACAATCTAGTGACAACATCAAAGCTACTAAGCTTTTTGATCTTGTATTTCAAGGAGACTGCTTTACTTGGAAGAGAGGTCATATTTGGGAAAGGTTGGATAGGTTTCTGACCAATGATCTATGGTTCCAGAAATTCTTAAATACCTTTGTACACCACTTATCCTTAGTAGGGTCTGAACGCAGACCATTGCTTGTTTCTATTACTGCCAAACCTCCTAAAAGTCCTACCTACTTTAGATTTCAAAACATGTGGACTGATCATCCTCAATTTATTAACTTGATTAAAGAGCATTGGAATACTTCACAACAATCCAACCCCCTTATCAGATTGTGGAAATTATAGAAAAAGTTGTCTTATTACCTCAATCAATGGAATTGACAATGCTTTGGGATCGTGTATGAAGAAGTGGATAATGCTGAGAAAAATATGGCAACCTTGGAAGCTGAATTGGTGACTGGACAGGTCAGTGAAGCTGCACTGCTGACAAATACTGAAAAGGTTCTTATGGCTACAGAAAGATTGGAATTATTTCTGAAAGAGAAGGCTGCCATCAATAGATTCATGGGAGGGGATGAGAATACAGAATACTATCATGCTTGTATTAAGTATAAAAGAAAATGTAATAATATTCACAGGATTCAAGATGCTCAAGGATGTTGGATCAACAATTATGAGGGTATTGCCATGAATGCTGTAGAATTCTTTCAGAAGCTCCTCACTGCACCCTAGTTCACCTCTACACCAGTGGATCCTCAGTTCTTCCAGGAAGAACTGGTCTATACTTAGGAACTCCAACTAACATCAATCCCTTATGAATCTGAAATCTGGGAGGCCCTTAACACTATTGATAACTCTAAATTTGCTGGTCCTGATGGATATACAACTGCTTTCTACAAAAAAGCCTGGCCCATTATCAAGGAAGATGTGGTTAATGTTATCCAAAGCTTCTTCAATGGAATCCCCCTCCCCAGCTACTTTGCTTTCTAGTTATGTCCTCATCCCCAAAATTACTGTAAGCCACAACTGGAACCAGTACAGACCTATCAGTATGACCTTTGTGTTCAAAAAACTCATTAGCAAAATTATTCTGGCCAGGTTACAACCCATTTAAACCATCTAATAAAATCCAATCAGACAACATTCATCAAGGGTAGATCTATCTCTGATAGTGTATTGTTGGCACAAGAGCTACTACTGGATATAGATCATCATTGTAGAGGAGGCAATCTCATTTACAAATTGGATCTAAGTAAGGCTTATGATACTATTCATTGGTCTTTTATTCTTGATATTCTTAAAACTAGGGGTTTCTCTACAGAGTTCTGCACTCTCATTTCAAGATGGCTGCAATTCAATTCACATTCCATCTTGCTTAATGGAGCTTCTCATGGTTTCTTCTCTACTACTAAAGGGGTACAACAAGGAGATCCATTCTCCCCATATATTTTCATCCTAGCCATGGACTATCTTTTCAGAATATTGGATCATGCTCTATCATAGAAATCCTATGCCAGATTCCACTATAAATCTAATGTGGAGGTCACACACCTGATGTATGCAGATGACATCATTGTATTCTCTAAAGCTTACAAAAATGTTGTTAAGCTAATACAAAAATGCTTGAAATAATTTCAAGATATCTCTGGTATGGCCTTCAACACTTCTAAATGTCATATCCTTTATATCAAACTTACTAATCCTGCAGCTAAACAATGGATTGACAACTTTACTAGGTTTTCTACTGCTACTTTCCCTTTTCATTATCTTGGGGTGCCACTTATCAAAGGAAGAACCAAAAGGATACAATTTGATGTTGTAGTTACTAAAATCAATGATCAACTCAATTGCTGGACAAATTATTTTCTCTCTAATGGTCGGAGAATTACACTGTTAAAAGCATTCTCACATCTTTCCCCTCCTACATCCTCCAAGTTACAAACATGAAGAAGTCTACCCAACTATTAATTGAGAGGAGTTTCAACAGATTCTCTTGGGCTGGACAAAGGAATCAATTACACTGGGCTAGCTGGCAAAAGGCTACTAAACCTACTATTGCTGGAGGATTAGGCTTCAAAGGCTTGCAACACCTTCAATAGATCAGTATGTGCAAACTCTGGTTGAAATTTAGAATGCAGAACTCCCTATGGGCAAAGTTCATGATGGTGAAATACTGTAAGCACTCCCACCCTACTTTGGTTGAAAGAAAGTTGGGAGACTCACCAATATGGCTCAAATTACTTCAAATTAGACAAAAGGCAAAAAACATCTTTTTTTGGGATCTTGTTCAAGACAAAATTCATTTCTGGCTTGACCAGTGGTGCCCCCAAAATCTTCTCACACCCAGACCAGCAAACTTTGACCCTAATCTGTTGGTGGTTGATTGCTGGAATGGAGACTCGTGGTCTGTGGATAAGCTGTTATCTATGCTTGATAAAACAACTACTGCCTGTATTACTAAAATCTCTTTCAATAGAGAGCATCAAGACAATTTAGTGATTAATGCTAGTAAGCTCCACAACATCTCTAAAGCCATTTATACTAAATTGTACAACTGGCAGGATGTTCCATGGGGTGAAACTAACTGAAACAAATATCTCACCCCCTCTATGTCTTTTTTAATCAGGAGAATCTTTCATAAGCTTCTCCCTGTGGATGATATTCTCAAGCTTAAAGGATTGAGAGGACCTTCTAGGTGTCATCTCTGTTGCCAAGCTGAAGAATCAATTACCCATCTCTTCTTTCAATGTATGTTTACACAAAGGGTCTGGTCAGAATTGGTATAAGAGCTGAAGATAAATCTCTTGAATCTGGATTGGGCTTCCCTTATTTCTTGTTGGAATACTTGGGAAAAAGTTAATTTGGGCACCATCCCTTTTGTGGTAACTTGGTTTATTTGGATGGCGAAAAATAAAGCAAAGTTTGAGGATTGCCCTCCAAATGCACACCTAACTGTGCTACATTGTAAAACTTTCTTAAAAAAGCTGATCAAACATAAGGGATTCCCTGAAATTTCAAACACAAACAGAAGACAAATACCACACTCAAGATATCCAAAGTCTTCTGGATTAAACCTACTCACCCTTGGATGAATGCTAACATAGATGGGAGCTATAATGGGCAAGATGCTGGTTTTGGAAGGATCTTCAGGGACTACACTGGCACCTGCAAATTGTTTTTCTACAGCCCTATGAATGCCCAAGATGCATTTGAAACTGAAACAACTGCTCTTTTGTGGGCACTACATATTGCTATACAAATGAAATGGCATTATGTAATGGTTGAAACTGATTGTTCCCTGCTTATCCAACTGATTGAAGAATCCTTATCTCCTCCCTGGAATATACTCCAATTGCTCAAACCCATCAAGGAATTAAAAAAACTATGCCAACTTCAGCTCAAGTTCAAGTACAGAGAAGGCAACAAACTTGCTAATTGGCTAGCAAGAGTTGCTAGTCAGTCAGATACCACTTTAGTCTCCACTACTCCTTCCCGTTCTCTCTCTCCTTTTTGTTAAAGGGTGACCCCTTACAAGTCCCTTATATCAGATCTGTATCAATTTCTTCTTCTGCAATATAATTTACCCTTCCTTATATATATATATATATATATATATATATATATATTTAAGCAGGAATGAAAATTGAAATAACATGCTTACAAAAATTTCTATACCCTAAATATACAAGTATAAAACTAAAAACAAGAGTAAACTTAATTTTTTATCAATTTTCTATCATTTTCATTTAAATTCAACATGTAGAGATTCAATAGATTTCTAAGTAGTGGATACAAACATAAAAACATACTATCACACTAACACACTAACTTTGATTTCCAGTCTCAACATAAAAACAAACATACTAACAAAATAAAAGAAATATATAGGGTAGCAATTTTCTGAGTTTAAAGTTAGTAAGATTTTTAAATTTTCACAAGACATAGAATCAAGTTCAATCCTTAAATAACTAACACAAAAATCAACACACAACAACAATTACTACCCTATAATTTAAGGAAAAATACTAACAAATACAAACAACACAATAATAATTAAACAAAAGTCCACCACATCACAAAAGTCTAAACAAGTACACAAATGTAAATGTAGCAAGTCCAAACCACGTAGTCCAACACATATTACAAACATAAAAATAAATAACTCAGTCCTCCTCCTCATCATCCTCAGAATAACCGCTATTCTAAACATCTGCAAGCTCATAATCAGTGTATCTAGGATATGAAGGAAATTGCACTCCTTGGTTACCCCTAATGAGGTTTTCCAGAGATGAATGAAATTTCTCTTCATAATCACCTTTTCTTCTATTATACCCATCAATATGACTTGCAAAGCTTTCTAAATTTCTTACCTTTTCTATGGTATAGTTGATATTGTCCATCATCCTCTGTAATAGTTGACTTTGAGTTTCTGTAGATTCACCTCTAGAAGTAGAAGCTCGTGAGGTAGATGGTCTAGATGTAGAAGTAGTAGAAGTAGAAGCAGTAGACGTTGCCATTCCATAACTTTTTGAAAATCGTCCTCTCTAGCCAAAAATAGAATGCTCTAAATATGACTTCACATTAACACTTGTGATTGTCTTTAGGGGCACTAATACTTTCTCCCAGCTTTCATATCTCACTCCAGCCTGCTCACATAAAGAAAATATTAAGGAAGCAAATTCCAAACCTGCAGTAGAAACGGCAGTGGCAGAATTGATGATAATCTGATAGATCAAAGCTCCAATGTTGATGAGCTTCCCTTCCTGAATACAATAGCTCAACATTTCTCTTTCTCTGGTAACTTCGCTGAGATGATTTGTTGGTAATAAACAAACTGAAATAAAATAGTGCCATGCCTTCAATGGTGCACTCAACTTTTAGATGGAAAAATTGACTCTTCTTTCATTAGTAATTTTTCAGAGCCCTCTTCAAACTGTCAAATAGGAAATAATCTTATCTAGCTTTGTCTCAGTAGGACTATAGTTTGCATAAAAACACAAAGTATCAAGTGGTAGATGGTAAAACATATTGATTACCTTCGGTGAAAAAGGTACCAATTTTTCTCTAACCATGACTCAATCGTCTTCAGCCTCGGGTAGATTTGCATAAAACTCTTTAACTACAGAAATAATAGTCACAACAGAAAAATAGTAGAATCATTCCCATTATCGATGAATGATCAGATCTTCTGCGGATCCACCTGGATTTTTGGAACATCGCTCCTAAATAAGTTTTCATGATTGCAGAGCATCACTGTACCTATATTATGCTTTCAAACTCACAAACTTGATCAAATCAAAGTGGCTTTTTCCTTTGCTCCTCTTCATTCTTGGTGTCATTCTACAAATTTCATAAAATTCTACAATAACTTCAAAAAATCAAGCCCAATCTACTAAACTCAACTCCTATAATCATAAACTACACTTTCTATGCAATTTCCATAAATATTTCATCATTTTTCACCATGAATAGTGATTTTCAGGTTCTTCTAAATGTACACAAAATACATGGTGAAAATCCAAAGTTGTTACATAGAAGTGAAGCTCTTACTTCAAGAAATCCAAATCTAGCAAATTTTTCTCAATTCCACCAAGAAATCTTCACGAAATGGCTTGCCCTAGACTTCTAAATCGTGAACTCGAGAGGTTGAAGGTGACGACGAGAGTAAAAATGGAAATTTTTGGGGTTATTTTCACTTTTAACCTTTCGCAAACCGATTTTCATGAACCGACACTTAAGCGCAGATCAATGGCACTTAGGCATCTGCTTCTCGGGTTACATCACGCTTATGCGCAAGAATGTGGCATTTAAGCGCTAGTGCACGATTTTTTATATTTTTGAACTTAATTAAATTGCACTATAAGCCTAAGTATACCACCCCTAAATGGTCTCATAACACTTAAATGACTATTTTCCTCTCCCTTAACTCTCCTTTTTTCTCAAAATTCTCCACTATAACTAATTTGATTTGATGCTAAAATAATACACAAATTTTCCTAAAAACAAACATATACATTCATTCACAAATGAGTACAAATACATATAACACTTAATTCTCACTCCAAATAGTCACAGATGAGAAAATCTTTCTAAATACAAACACTAAACAAACTAACATAAAATCCAAAAATAGTATTTAACACTTATCACATTAAAAAGTGACTCCTAACAAACAAACTTTAGCACAGAAGTTAATTCCATTCTTCATTTGTTGGGACAAACTCCGATCTTTCATTAGTCTCTTATGGGGCAATCAAAATATAAAGTTAATAAAATGGGTGGTGGTGATGTGCTCTAATACTATCTTCTTCTATCCATTTCTGTTTAAGATACATCTCCTTATCTGCTTCCTCTATATAAATAGTATGGATAAATTGCATTTTAAATTGTCATCCAATATGCTCTAGATGTGCATGAATCTCAATTACCATTATCTCCAGTAAAGCCATGATAGTCTCAATTTTTTTTTATCTTTTCCGATATTTCTTCAATAGTAACGGCTAAGAGACCGTTATACATCTCTTGTGCACTTTAACTAATGAGACTCTTCCTCATGGTCTCTTCCTTCTTCTTCAAATCCATCTCCCATGAAGAAATCTTCTTAAAATCTGTCTCTCTCTCTTAGACTTTAGGGCTGAAAATGATCTGGGGTGAAATTCCTTCACTAAACCCTTCTATTTATAAGCCTAAATCCCTCTAGTAACTCTTAGGAATGTTCTAAAACTGCCTTAGCACATTTTAGTCAACCACTTGGTAGTTAAACCTTCCAAAATCCAAATTTTGCACATGTTTTTTAACTCCTGCACTTAAGTGCCAGTGCTTAATTTTGCACCAATCAACTTAACGTCCAAATTCTCATTTTAGCATGTCTAGATAACTAAATAAAGTTTTAAAATCAATACTAACACATATTAGTCTCAAAAATACTACCCTAAATTTTCTTAATCACACACAAACAAAATTTAAAGAAAAACACACTCATAACTATGGGTTACCTCCCACAAAGCCTTGGTTTAATGTTGTCAACCCGACGTAACCAATGCTTATTCTGGTTGACCCAACATCATTCAATCTTTAAATTTATCTTGATCCCCTACTAAATAAGGTTTCAGTCTATGCTCATTCACTTTAAATACTTTATCAATTTTAGGATCTTTAATACCCACAGTTCCATAAGGATAAACTTTTATCACAACAAATGGGCCCGTTCACCTGGACTTAAGTTTGCCTGGAAATAATCTTAACCTTGCATTATATAACAATACTTGTTGCCCTGGTTGAAAATTTTTAATAAGAATCATTCGATCATGCCACATCTTCATCTTTTCTTTGTGAACTTGGCACTCTCGTATAATTCATTCCTTATCTCTTCAAGCTCATTTAATTGCAATAATCTTTTCTCACCAGCGTCTTTCAAATTATAATTGAACTCTTTAATCACCCAGTATGGTTTATGCCCAAGTTCAACTGGTAAGTGACAAGCTTTCCCAAATATTAGCTTATATGGGGACATTCATATAAGAGTTATGTAGGCAGTTCTATAAGCCCACAAAGCATAGTCAAGTTTGACTGACCAATCCATTTTTTTTGGATTCACAGACATATAAGCCCACAAAGCATAGTCAAGTTTGACTGACCAATCCATTTTTGTTGGATTCACAGATCAATAGCAATTCTATGGTTTATTTGATATTTTTTTAATAATTTCTCCATTATGGATTTCCTGAAATAACTTTTCCCATCAGTTATGATAACTCTCGGCATCCCAAATCTATTAAATATATTTGTTTTTAAAAATTTTGCAACACTTTGAGCATCACATCGAGGTAAAGCAACAACTTCTATCCATTTAAATACATAGTCTACTACTAACATGATATATAAATTTTCGAAAGATGATATAAATAGTCCCATGAAATTTAATCCCCAAAAATTAAATATTTTAACTTCTAGCATATAATTGAGGGGCATCTCATTTCTCCTAGAAATATTGCCCATTCGTTGACATCTATCACAAGTTTTAATTTAATTATTAATATTTCTAAAGATAGTAGGCCAATATAATCTAGATTGTAAAATTTGGTATGCTGTTTTATCAACACCAAAATGTCCCCCAAAATTAGAATTATAATATTTTTGGATAATTTCATAAGCCTCTTCTAAAGGCACACTTCTTTGAATAATCAGATCCTTTCCATGTTTTAATAAAAATGGGTCATCCCAAAAATAAGTCTTAGCTTCATAAATAAATTTCCTCTTCTGTTGGCATGTCATTCCATATGGTATAATATCAATAACAATAAAGTTCACAATGTCAACATACCACGAAACATACCACTCATTAATATTGAACAATTTTTCATCTGAAAAATGTTCATTAATTTCTTTATTAAAGTAGAGTGGTTTTTCTAACTTAAGCCTGGACAAATGATCAGCAATTTGATTTTTCAGTTTCCTTCCTATCTACTATTTCAAAGTCAATTTCTTGCAAAAGAAGAATCTATCTTATAAGTCTTGGTTTAACATCCTTTTTTTTTCATTAAGTACTTGATAGCAGAATGATCTGTATGCACTACGCAATGAGTTTCAGTTAAATATGATCAAAATTTATCAAAGGCATATACTACTGCTAATAACTCTTTTTCAGTTGTTATATAATTAATTTGAGTTTCATTAAGAATTTTACTAGCATAGTAGATTACTTTAAAAATTTTACCATATCTTTGTCCTAAAACGGCTCCAATAGCATAATCACTAGCATCACACATCAGGTCAAAAAGGTTTTCCTTAATCTGGTGAAACTATAATTGGTGCAGTGACTAATTTTTCTTTTAATAACTTAAAAGCTTTTAGGAACTCTTCCTTAAAATTAAAAATTGCATTTTTCTCCAATAAATGGCATAAAGGCTTAGCAATTTTTTAAAAGTCTTTAATATATCATATGTAGAATCCAACATGTCCTAAAAAACTCCTAATTATTCTTACATTTGTTGGATAAGGTAAATTAGCGATCACTTGAAATTTTGCAGGATCTACTTCCATACCATTTTGTGATATTTTATGTCCTTATACAATTCCTCCTACTACCATAAATTGACATTTTTCCCAATTAAGGACTAAATTTGTTTCTCTAATATAATTCCTCCTACTACCATAAATTGGCATTTTTCCCAATTAAGGACTAAATTTGTTTCTTCACGGCACTTAAGATCTTTTGATAAATGTTTAAGCATGAGTCAAATGAAGTTCTAAACACTGAAAAATCATCCATGAATACTTCAATCCCTTTTTGTAATTAAGGACTAAATTTGTTTCTTCACAGCGCTTAAGAACTTTAGATAAATGTTCTAAACGAAAAAACATTAAAAAAAGTTCATCCATGAATACTTCAATCCCTTTTTCAATTAAATCACAAAAAATTTCATTCATACAATTTACAAAAAATTGCCATCATACATCTTTTAAATGTAGCAGGGGCATTACATAAACCAAAGGACAGATGTTCCAAACACTGAAAAGTCATCCATAAAGACTTCAATCCCTTTTTCAATTAAATCACAAAAAATTTCATTCATACAATTCATCCATAAATACTTCCTTTTTCAATTAAATCACAAAAAAATTGTCATCATACATATTTGAAATGTAGCAGGGGCAATAAATAAACCAAAGGGCATTCTTCTAAAAGCAAATGAACTATAAGAACTGGTAAAAGTTATTTTCTCTTGATCCTCAGGAGTTATTTGTATTTGGTGATAATCGGTATATCCATCCAGAAAATAAGTGTTTATGCCTAGCTAATCTATTCAACATTTGATCTAGAAAGGATAATGGAAAATGATCTTTTATAGTGACAAGATTTAATTTTCTATAATCAATGCATATTCACCACCCTATGACTTGTCTAGTAGGTATTAACTCATTATGTTCATTCACAGTCACAGTTACTCCTCCTTTCTTAGGAACGTAGTGAATTGGACTAACCCATGCACTATCTAAAATAGAATAGATAATTTCAGCATCTAGCCACTTTAAAATTTCTTTTCTTTACTACTTCCTTCATTACGAGATTCAATCTCCTTTGAGGATCAGCCCTGGATTTGCAGTTCTCTTTCATATGAATTATATGCAGACAAATTAAAGGACTGATTCCTTTAATATCAGCAATTGTCCATCCAAAGGTTTTCTTAAAATTTTTCAAAATTTTCATCAACTTTTCTTCTTCTTCCATCGTTAACCTTAAGAAAATTATAACTGTTAAAGTAGAGGAATAACCTAAAAAGGCATATTTTAAATGATCAGGAAGTAACTTCAACTCAAGTTTTGGAGGTTTTTCTATTGAAGGACAAAATGATTTATCTTTTTCTATCGTGTCAAAAATTTTAAAACTTTCTCGAACATAGTTTTCATCTTCCTTAAAAAGAACTTCACAGTGGTCTAATTCCTCTTCTTTCTTGTGATCCAAATCTTTTACTTCAGATTTTTCTTCATAATTAGTTTTGAAATGACATCCACTTAGATATCTTATAACATCCACTTAGAAAGGAGTGATAAATTAATCCACTTTCACTAGAACATCTTCTATAACTCCTTTAGGGTAAGTTATCAAATGATCTGATAATTGTAGAGTTACAGTAGTAAGGGTTATTTCTCCTAATCCCAATCTTTTAAATATTGATAATGACATAAGGTTACTGCTTGCACCTAAATCACATAAAGCTTTCTCATAAAATCTATCTCCTATTGCACATGAAATTGTAAACCTACCAGGATCTTTAAGCTTTTTAGGAAGCTTCTTCTGAATAATTGCACTGCACTCCTCACTAAGTGCAAAAGTCTCATTATCTTCAAACTTCCTTTTCCTATTGAGAATATCCTTCATAAACTTTACATAACTTAGCATTTGTTCTATGGCTTTAACAAATGGAATATTGTTTGTTAGCTTCTTAAAAATTTCCAAAAATTTCGAAAATTACTTATCCATCTTCTGTTGACCAAGTCTCTGAGGAAATGGAGGTGGTGGTTTTTCTAAGTTAACTTTAAGTGGAGAAATAGGCCTTTCAAAACCTTTTGGAGGGTTCTCTTTTGATTCTTCATTTTTTTCTCTCTCTACTTTAGTTTCTTTTTCAACCTTACCTTCCAACTCTCTTCCGCTTGTAAGTTGAATGGCTTTTACTTGCTCTTTATTCTGGTCTTTTTGATTTATTTTAGTATTACTAGGAAGTGTTCATTGGGACATATTACTTAATGAATTTGTAATTTGTCCAAGTTGATTCTCAATATTTCTAATTTTAGCTCCTTGACTTTGTAACTGATTTCCCATTTGTAACACCACTTCTTCTCTAGACAGCTTCATCTCCTTAAATTTTGTTATTATTGAAACCTGGAGGATAAGTAGATCTATAATTATTATTCCCATGATTGTTCCAATTTCCCAGTGAGTTTCCTTGATTGTTCCCTCATTGCTGGTTATTACCACCCGTAGTATTATTTTAATTAAAGTTGGGATGGTTCTTCCAACCTGGGTTATATAAATTGAATATGGGTTATTCTGCTTATTATTTATGGAATTCAAAGTTTCTAATGATGCTTGAGAATCTACTATTTGGCCTATTGAATTCTCTTCAATCATAGAGATAGGTTGAGAAAAATTCATTCCAAATTGGTCTAACTTCCTTGAAATTGTAGCAACTTGATTTTCTAACGTAGTAAATGCATCAGATTCATGAATATTGGCTACTTTCTTAGGATTCACCCTCTCAGAAGGCCATTAAAAATTATTGGTAGCCATCTTTTCAATTAAAGCATAAGCATCATGAAATGGTTTTGACATCAATGAACCACCAACAGTGATGCCGTCATGAAATGGTTTTGACATCAATGAACCACCAGCAACGGCATCAATAATAGATCTAAGAGATGTTTTGACATCAATGAACCACCAACATCAACATCGATAATAGATCTAAGAGAACCAATTAATCCATTATAAAAGGTTTGAATTATTAACCCGAACCACCAACAGCGACATCGATAATAGATATAAGAGATCCAACTAATCCATTATAAAAAGTTTGAATTATTAACCAATATGGTATAACATGGAGTCAGATACTTTCTTAAGAGTTTTTTAAATCTTTCCCATGCTTCATAAATAGATTCCCTTTTAAACAACACTTTCTTAAGAGTTCCTTAAGTTGTTCTCATGCTTCATAATTAGATTCCCCTTCAAAGTGATTAAAAGATGTAATATCATTTCTATGTTTCACAGTTTTTGATGGTGGAAAATATTTAGCAAGGAATTTTTGTGCTAAATCACCCTAAGTTCTGATAGATCCAGGTGCTAACGAATTCAACCACATCTTAGCTTTATCCCTCAGTGAGAAAGGAAATAACCTAAGTCTTATGACATCATCTAATACACCATTATATTTAAATGTAGCGCACAATTCAAAAAAATTGACAAGATGTAAATTTGGATCTTTAGTTGGTAATCCCCCAAACTGATTATTTGATACCATTTGGATAATAACAGGTTTAAGTTTGAATGAAATAGCCATTATAGTAGGGTTTTAAATACTACAATGAAGTTCATCTACTGTAGGGTTGGCATAATCTCGTAAAGTTCTATATTCTTGATAAATTTCAGCATTTTGATCATTTTTGTTTGTCATTTCTATAATTTTTTTGGACTTTTCAAAACTTTTAATTTTTTTTCTTTTTTTGATGTTTTTAATAGTTCTCTCTAATTCATAATCGTAGGGAACTAGTCATTCAGAACCTGAACTACACATACACTAACATAAAATAAAATATTATAATAAGATATTCCTACAATAACTTTTAAAATTTTAAATAAGACTTTCTAAAAATAGAAATTTTTCTTTCAATAAATTTTTGAATTCTTCCCCGACAATGGCGCCAAAAACTTGATCTCGACTATCTATATGCAATAGTGCAACAATGAATTTAATGATCTTTTTCACTTATTCAAGCTTACTTTACAGTAGAACTAAAAACTAGATCCCAGAGAAAATGAGAATTTAACTTTTTAATATATATATATAT
>JXCR01145906.1:74477-97903 GCA_002079205.1 Phalaenopsis hybrid cultivar
ATATATATATATTGGGATACTACACAAGTATATGTATCGTTATCAAGTAATATAGGACTTTTTGATTAAGTCCTGAATATCGAACCCATAGGGAAAATATGCAATACACACAAAATTTTTATTTTAAAAAGACAATTACTTAAACTATAGATATTTTCTCAATAAGTAAAATTCAATTCTTTTTGGTGTTTTTGATATTTTATCAAAACAATAAAACTTCTAAAGATAACTTGAGTTTATGTAAAAGAAAAACATTTGATATGAAAATATCTTTCTCCTTATCATGAATCAATAATAAGTATAGGATTTTTGTTGTGGAAGTATGCAAATTGTGTTGTGCCAAATAGAAGCAATAATATTCTTTACCCTTACTGGAGATGCTATAAAGAACATTGGCTAATTTAGAGTTTAAATAGTTCTGAAGACCAACTAGGCAGGGAAGAAACCAGCACTCACTCTAGAGTTCCCTCGATTCCCTCCACCTGGGGGTTAACGTCTTGTATCAGAACTTAAAAAAATAAACCAAGTTGGGGGATATAACCCGTCACATTAAAATCCTCTAACTCTACATATATCAAAATTTATTTCCCTATTTATTTTCACTAAATGATATGAATTACATTCTCATTCATACAAACTCATGTGATTCTTTCCAATTGATGACTGAGACAATACCAGCCTAGTTCTTACATGTTCTCACAATAAATTTTAACATCTAGATAAGTCAAATCAAGAAGTAAATGAAGTACATATATTTAAATCATCACAACTTCTTCCAACATTAAAGTTCAATACTCTCCCCAACTTCCATCCAACACTTTTAATTACTTATCATTTTAAGGAGAAAGATAAAGAAAACTACTCAGAATCCATGGAGATAAAAAAATCACACTTTAGTTTAAAAGTAAAAATCATTGTCAAACCAATAAGAAGTCTCGATTAAAACCAAAAGTAGTTCAAAACAAAAGATAAAAACTTATTTCAAATCCTCCACCAAACTCTTGAAGTTCCTTTGAATCTCTTCTCTTTTACAACACTCTTGACTCTCACAATAAAACTAAAAACAAAAAAAGATAAAGTAAATTTGTGGTGCTTGAAAATCTCTCTAAAACTATCTCTCAAAACTCACCCTTTCCAACACTTTTTAGAACTTTCAAGCACACTTCATAAAGTCTCAACTTTCTTTTTTTATAAATCTCCAAGAGGTGCCTTGATAACTCTTCAAAATGAGTCCCAATTCGATGTATTCTCTAAAGGATGCCTCCTTTCATTAGTCTTCTAACTATATTTTTGTTTCTAGTGGTCATAACTGACCAAAGAAAAATATGTTGAGATTTTCATACCTATTTTACACTATTTTTGATGATATTACACTTTAAAGAAAGTTGTTTTTGATGTTTTATTGTAGGAATGATGAATTCGGGTCATTGGAGCAAAAAGATGCAAAAAGGAGCGAATTTGGAGCGAAAATGACCAAAATGTGAAGATTTGAACTAGGGCGCCGACGGCGAGCCCAACGGGGCCGACGACGAAATTTTCCCGAGACTCCAGATTTAATTCACTTAGAAGGTCCGCCGATGGCGCAGTCGAGGCCGCCGATGGCGAGCTCGACGGTTATGTCCAACAATGCATTGGATGAAGATGAATTTTGTAGGGGTGCTTAGGCAACTCTTGGGAAAACCCATCCATAACTTTAAAAGAAGAATTTGACCAAAAAATGGAGAGGCTCTAGAGGTCCTGGTGGTTAGAGAGGTTCCATTAGTGTATAGAGAATTTACTAGAGAGTCAAATTTGTGAGGAATTCTTTGAGAGATTGTAAGAGTGCAGAGAAAGTGAGAGATTTCTTCCTCCTTGCCGCTTTGAAGAGGAATTCTATGTGTTGTAAAGCAAGGAAGAGATTCAGAGGAACTTCGAGGAGTTTGCTTGGGGAGAAATTATAGATAAGTTTATGTACTTGTTGTAGTTTGTATGACATTATTTTTATATATGAATTTTGAGTTTTGTTGTGTTTTCCCCATGAGATCTGAGTAGCTTTCTCTGTCTTTCTCCTTGTCTTGAGATTTGTGAAATGGTGATTTGAACTGGTTGAGCCATGAAAATGTTAAAGAAATTGTGATGATCTTTTCACTTCAATTTTAATTTACTTTCAATCTGGCCAATTGAATTGTTAAAATATGTTGAGTTTTACAACTAAAGAGAATAAAACATCCAAGATTCAGGGAGGTGAAAGCCCTTAGAAGTTGGGTGCAAATAAATAGGGAAATAAAATTATCGGGCGTAGAATTGGAGATTTTAGAAGGAAAGTTGGGTGCAAATAAATAGGGAAATAAAATTATCGGGCGTAGAATTGGAGATTTTAGAGTGAAAAGTTGGGTGCAAATAAATATGGAAAAAAAATTATCGAGCGTAGAATTGGAGATTTTAGAGTGACAGACTAAAATCCCCAATTTGGTGCAAATAAATAGGGAAATAAAAATTATCGAGCGTAGAATTGGAGATTTTAGAGTGGAAAGCTAAAATCCTCAATTTGGTCCTATCATTTGGGTGTTGAAGTGTAGATGTTAGCCCTCAGGCAACTAAAATCTTCCAATTTGGTCCTATCGTTTGGGTACTGAAGTGTAGATGTTAGCCCTCAGGGGAGGGGAACGCAATTTGGTCCTATCATTTGGGTGCTGAAGTGTAAATGTTAGCCCTCATGTGAGGGGAACGTGGGTGGTCATATCATTTGGGTGCTGAAGTGTAGATGTTAGCCCTCAGGCAAGGAAAACATGGGAGCTCCGAAGTGAGAGTCGGTATCCTCCAAGCCTAGCCGCAAATTCAGTAAACAAGCATAGGATTACTCAATATTTTTTATGCCTGGACCAAAGGATAAAGAATAGGTATGTTCCTATTTAGCATAATACAACTAGAACTGATTCACTTTATCCATTCACTATAATTTCTTGACAAGGAGAAGAATGCTTTCTTATATATTGAACATCACGTCGAACCTTCATTAGTATAATTAATTATTTAATAATTATTAAAATTACATATTTATTTCAATTAAACCCTCATTAGCATAATTAGTTATTTATGAGTTATTAAGAAAATTACATATTTATTTCAATTGTCTATTATTAACCCTAACTTTCTATCATTAGTTATTTATTAGTTATTCAAATTATTTACTTATTTCAATTGCCTATCTAAAAACCTTATTAGTATAATTAGTTATTTAAGAGTTATTAAAATTACATATTTATTTCAATTGCCTATTAGTGACAAAGAAGCAATTTGAATTCTATTGTTGCAATTAAGTATTGCTTTTCTAAAATCTTAGTTCATAGTTCCAATATTACTCCCTGTGGGATCGATATCTAAGACTCCATTAGAGCCCTATATTACTTGAGCGATACATTACTTGCGTTGATACATGTGACTTTACAATTATTGAATATTTTATACATACATCTTTACCGAATCTATAATTGTTATTAAGTTTTTGGTGCAGTTGGTGAGGAATTAATTCTTTTAGCAGTAGCATTAAATACATATATTTTTAAGCATATATAAAGTCGATGTCAAGTTTTTGGCGCCGTTGCGGGGGAGTAAACAAGAATCATAATTAGAGTAACAACAAAGTAGGATTATTAGAAAATTTTTACTTAAATTGCAACTTATTTTTATATTTAGTTAATTATTTTCGGTGTACTGATTTCAAATTGTATGTGTAAATTTCGACCTAAAAATCTTATACCCTATGATTTAGAATTAGAACACACTATTAGAAAAATTAGTAGATTGAGAAGAAAACCTAGAAATTCAGATATAATGGAAAACAACATGAACAATCAAGGAATAGAAAATGAACACCAACCTAGACNTCAGGATCTATTTGAATTTGGGGAGAACTTTCACAGAAATTTCTATCCAAATATTTTCCTCCATCCAAAACTGCTAAACTTAAAAATGTCATAACATCATTTTGTCAGATTGATAGAGCGTCAATATATGATGCTTGAGAGAGATTTAAAGATCTTTTTAGGAAATGCCCTCATCTTTCATTACCAGATTGGTTGATAATTCAAACTTTTTATAATGGATTAGTGAGATCACTTAGATTGATTATATGTGTTGCAGCTGGTGGTTCATTAATGCCAAAACCTTTTGATGAGGCTTATTCATTAATACAAGAGATGACTACCAACAATTTTCAATGACCCTCTGAAAGGGTAAACCCTAAAAGAGTAGCTAGTATCCATGATTCTGATGCAATATATACGTTAGCTTCGCAGATTGCTGCAATATTAAAGAAATTAGATCATCATGGAATGAATTATTCTCCAACCCCCTCTTATGATGAAAGAGAATTCATCTGGGAAATTTGTGGATGTTCAACCTTCATATGATACTTTAAATGCTATTAATAGACCCAAAAACCCTTATTCAAACTATTATAACCCAGGTTGGAACTTCATATGAAACCTTAAATGCTATTACTAGACCCAACAACCCATACTTGAACTATTATAACCCAGGTTGGAAGAATCATCCAACAAATTTTAGTTAGAATAACAATTCTGCTACAAACCAACAATGGGCGAAAAACCCAGTGAACACATTAAGAAATTCATCCAACTAAGGAAATATTAATTATAGACCTTCTTATCCTTTAGGATTTAACAATAACACTCAAATTAAGGAAAAGAAGTTGTCTATGGAAGAGTTGATATTAAACATGGGTCAACAATTACAAAATCAAGGAAATCAATTACAAATTCAAGGAAATCAATTACAAAATCAAGGAATTGCTATTAAGAATATTGAAAATCAATTCGGGCATATCGCTACTACGCATAGTAACTGAACATTAGGAACTTTTCCTAGTACTGTGGAACCAAATCCTAAAGATCAAGGAAAAAAACACATCGCTACTACGCTTAGTAACCGAACACTAGGAACTTTTCCTAGTACTGTGGAACCAAATCCTAAAGATCAAGGAAAAGAACAAATCAAAACGATTGAATTACAAAGTGGAAAAGAATTGGAAACAAGGGTGCAAAAAGAAACTAAAATTGAAAAAGAGAAAGTGGAAAAAAATTGGAAACAAGAGTACAGAAAGAAACGGAAACTGAAAAAGAGAAAGTGGGTGGAAAAGAATTGGAAACAAGAGTACATAAAGAAATGAAAACTGAAAAAGAGAAAGTGGATACCAAAAATAATTGGAAACAAGAGTATGGAAAGAAATGAAAATTAAAAAAGAGAGAGTGGATACAGATAAAGAAAAGGATCATGAGTACCCAGATTTAGAATATCCACTTACACGAATGAAAATTATTGTGGAGAAACCTCCACCACCGTTTCCTCAAAGATGGAAGCAACACAAACAAAATAAATAATTTTCCAAGTTTTTAGAAATTTTTAAGAAGTTAACGGTAAATATTCCTTTCGTAGAAGCTTTAGAGCAAATGCCCAATTATGTGAAATTTATGAAAGATATTCTGAACAAGAAAAGCAAGTTCACTGATAATGAAACTGTTGCACTTAGCGAAGAGTGTAGTGCAATTATTCAGAAAAAGCTTCCTGAAAAATTAAAAGATCCTGGCAGTTTCACTATACCGTGTGATATCGGTGAAAAATTTTATGGAAGACCTTTATGTGATTTGGGAGCCAGCACTAATCTTATGCCTCTATCAATTTTCAAAAGATTAGGATTAGGAGAAGTCTCACCTACTTCTGTAACTTTACAGTTAGCGGATCATTTAGTAACTTATCCTAAGCGAGTTATAGAAGATGTGTTAGTAAAAGTTGATAAATTTATCTTTCCTGTGGATTTCATCATTTTAGATATGGAGAAAGATAAAGAAATACCTATCATTTTAGGGAGACCATTTTTAGCTACTGGAAAAGCTATGATAGATGTTCAAAAAGGAGAATTAACGATGTGAGTTAACGATCAAGAAGTGACTTTTAACATTGTGAAATCTATGAAATACCCTGCTGTTGAAAGAGATAATGAGTGTTTTCGCATGGAAATTAGTGAACATCTATTTAATGAACATTTTAAAGAATATTTTGAAGAGAAAGNGTG
Source organism: Phalaenopsis hybrid cultivar (assembly GCA_002079205.1). Taxonomy (NCBI): domain Eukaryota; kingdom Viridiplantae; phylum Streptophyta; class Magnoliopsida; order Asparagales; family Orchidaceae; genus Phalaenopsis; species Phalaenopsis hybrid cultivar. Next base: position 80,551 of record JXCR01145906.1, read on the forward strand.
AACATCTATTGAATGAATATTTTAAAGAATATTTTGAAGAAAAAGAAAAATTTGAAGATAGTGATGAAGTTATTTTAGATGAATTAGAAAATGAAGAATTAGATTATGTTCAGGAAAGATTTGAGATGCTGGATATTACAGACACAAGAATCTATTTCCGTCAATTATAAAACTACCTGAACTTGAGTTGAAAATATTGCCTAGCCATTTGAAGTATGTGTTTCTGGGAGACTCATCTATATTACGTGTTATTATATCTTCAGAATTAAATGATTTGCAAGAGCAAAGACTGTTAGATACATTGAAAAAATGTAAGAAAGCTTTTTGTTGGACCTTAGCTGATATTAAGGGAATCAGTCCTTCGATCTATATGCACACAATTATATTAGATGAACAATATATACCAAGAGTTGATCCCTAAAGAAGATTAAATCCAGTGATGAAAGAAGTACTTAAGAAGGAAATTTTGAAATGGTTAGACACTGAAATTATATATCCTATTTCAAATAGTGCGTGGGTAAGTCCAATTCATTGTGTTCCTAAGAAATGAGGAGTGACTGTTGAAACAAGAGAAAATAATGAATTAATACCTATCAGACAAGTTACTAGGTGGCATATTTGCATTGATTATAGAAAATTAAACACTGCCACCAAGAAATATCACTTTCCTTTACCCCTTTTAGTCCAATAGTAGATAGACTTGCTGGGCACAAATATTTTTGTTTTTTAGATGGATATACCGATTACCCCAAAGTCCTATTGCTCCTAAGGATCAAGAAAAGACAACATTTACTAGTCCTTTTGGAACTTTTAGTTTTTGAAGAATGCCTTTTTGATTATGTAATGCACTTGCAACATTCCAGAGATGTACGATGTCTATATTTAGTAAGTTAATTGACGATGGATTGAAAGTATTTATGGATGATTTCTCTGTATTTGGAACATCATTTGGCGCATGCTTAAAGTATCTTGAAAAAGTTTTGGAGTTATGCGAAAGAACTAATTTAGTTCTAAATTGGGAGAAATGTAAAAAAGTTTTGGAGTTATGCGAAAGAACTAATTTAGTTCTAAATTGGGAGAAATGTCAATTTCAAAAGTTTTAGAGTTATGCGAAAGAACTAATTTGGTTCTGAATTGGGAGAAATGTCAATTTACGGTTGCAGGAGGAATTGTGTTAGGGAATAAAATTTTGAAAGATGGTATGGAAGCAGACCCTGCAAAAATTCAAGTTATATCTAAACTAACACCTCCTACTAATATAAGAGAGGTAAGGAGTTTTCTTGGACATGTTGGTTTTTACAGGTGTTTTATTAAAGATTTTTCAAAAATTACTAAACCTCTATGCCAACTTTTAGAAAAGGATAAGAAATTTAAATTTACTGAAAGCTATTTAAATGTCTTTGAGTAATTAAAGAAAAAATTAATCACAACAACTATTATAGTTTCACCTAACTGGGAGAAACCAATTGAACTAATGTGTGATGCTAGTGACTATGCTATTGGAGCTGTTCTTGGACAAAGGTATGAAAAGATTTTTAAGGTTATATACTACGCTAGTAAAACTCTTAATGATGCACAAATTAACTATACTGTTACTGAAAAAGAGTTACTGGCCATTGTGTATGCTTTAGATAAATTTAGATCTTATTTAATTGGAACTAAATATGTTGTGCACACTGATCACTCTGCTATTAAATATCTAATGCAAAAGAAGGATGTCAAACCAATGGTCACTCTGCTATTAAATATCTGATGCAAAAGAAGGATGCCAAACCAAGGTTAATTAGATGGATTACTATTAAATATCTGATGCAAAAGAAGGATGCCAAACCAAGGTTGATTAGATGGATACTTTTGAAAGAATTTGATTTTGTGGTTATTGATAGAAAGGGAACTGATAATCAAATTATTGATCATTTGTTCTTATGCAAAAGAAGGATGTCAAACCAAGGTTGATTAGATGGATACTTTTGATGCAAGAATTTGTTGATGCGAAAGAAGGATGCTAAACCAAGGTTGATTAGATGGATACTATTGATGCAAGAATTTGATCTTGCAAACCAAGGTTAATTAGATGGATACTTTTGATGCAAGAATTTGATCTTGTGGTTATTGATTCAAACTAAGGTTGATTAGATGGATACTTTTGATGCAAGAATTTGATCTTGTGGTTATTGATATGAACTGATAATCAAATTATTGATCATCTATCGAAATTAGAAGACCATAAATTATCTGACACCGACAATGAAATTATAGACAGTTTCCTTGATGAACAACTTTATAATATTAATGAGTGGAAAGTACCATGGTATGTTGATATTCTTATCTATATTGTAAGTGATATTTTGCTACCTATGTTGACACTGCAACAACAAAGAAAATTCATTCATGATGTGAAAGCATATTTTTGGGATGAGCCTTATTTATATACACAATGTAAGGATATCATTATGAGGAGATGTGTACCTTATAAAGAAACTGAGCTAATCATTTAGAAATGTCATGATTCTGAATTTGGAGGACATTTTGGGATTGATAAAACTACTTATAAAATTTTACAAGCTGGATTTTATTGGCCTAATATCTTTAGAGATGTTTATAAATACATAAAAACTTGTGATCGATGTCAACGAGTAGGCAATATATCTAGAAGAAATGAAATGCTTCTGAATTTCATGTTAGAAGTTGAGATCTTTGATGTTTGGGGATTATATTTCATGGGACCATTTATTCCTTCATTTGGGAACTTATACATTTTAATTGCAGTAGACTACGTTTCTAAGTGGATTGAAGCACAAGCTTTACCTTATTGTGACACTAAAAGTGTTTCAAGTTTTTTAATGAAAAATATTTTCACTAGATATAGAATGCCTAGAATGATTATCAGTGATGGAGGATCCCATTTTAGGGATAAATACATTCAGAGATTAGCAGAAAAGTTTAATATTATTCATAGAATCTCTACTGCCTATCATCCTCAAACCAGCGGGTTAGCTGAAGTTTCTAATAGAGAGATTAAACAGATACTTGAAAAGACTGTAAACCCTAGTAGAGTAGATTGGTCCACTAGATTAGATACCGCATTATGGGCTTACAGGACTATTTATAAAACTTCTATTGGAATGACTCCTTACAGATTGATTTTTGGAAAGATTTGCACTTACCAGTGGAATAGGAGCATAAAGCATATTGGGCTATTAAAGAATTCAATTATAATTTGAAAGATGCTGGTAAGAAAATTAAATGACTTGGAAGAATTAAGAAATGAATCTTATGATAACAACATAATTTATAAGGAGAAACTAAAGTTATAGCATGATCAAAAGGTTAACCAAAAGAACTTTGAACCAGAACTAGAAGTTTTGCTTTACAATACTTGGTTGAAGTTATTCCTTGGGAAATTGAAGTCTCGTTGGTTAGGTCCCTTTACAGTGACTCAAGTTTATACTTACGGAGCAGTTGAAATTGAAGATCAAAAGACTGGAAATAGATTTAAAATAAATGGACACAGATTAAAACTGTATTTTGAGGGTAAAAAACCAAATTTTTATAAGGTTTTAATGATCAGTCAACCTGAATAAACCTAAATAGGTCAGGCTGAAGACGTTAAACCAAGCACTTTATGGGAGGCAACCCATAATTATCTTTATTTTTATTACAATTATAGTAATTTTTATTAGAAATTATTGATAGTTTGTGGTACTATAGAGCTCTACTACTCTTATTTACCCTCGAATCATCATAAAAATTGGATTCATAAAGAAAAACTGGAACACATTTGGACCATAGCAAACCTGTGCAATTTTTGCCTTGGGTGTCGACGACGGGTTTCTCCCAAGAGTCGAGGCAAATAAATATATAAGGCTCGCCGACGATGCCCTCGAAGCCGTTGACGACAAAACCGGCGGGATGGCTGTTTCTAGAGTTTGAATGGCAGTTTTTAGGCAGCAGTTACCCCTTTTAAACTCCCAAATTTGTTCCTAAGTTCATATTTCCCCTAAAAATAAAGTGAAACTCCACCAAATTCATTCCTATGGCGTCAAATTCCCCAGATAATCCTAGAATGCAAGTGTTCAACCTGAGAAAGTTCATTAGTGCGGAAGCGCAGCGAATCTTCAACAAGGTACTGGCGAAGAAAAGATTAATCAAGTAATGAGGATTTGTAAATCACAGATTGAATAATCCCTCTACGGCAATTGAAGAGATGATAGTGCGGTGAAGATGAGAAGTGTTGTGTTATACTACTGCCGCCGTGGTTGTTCCTGTGGTGAAAGAATTTTATGCAAATCTGCATGGAATCAACCAGGGAGTCATCTATGTGCGAGGTAGATGGATAACTTTCACTCTTGCATGGATCAATGAAATATATATGATCGAGAACGTTCCTGTCTTCAATTATTCCAACTTCGTCCCGACAAGAAACCAGATGAATGAGATTTACCAATATTTAACTGACGAAACTGAAGGCTGGGAAATGAGAGAAAACATGTATGTTAGTTTTTCTGCGACACTCCTAAATCCCGTTTCGAAACACTAGCACTTCTTCATTTCTGTAAAATTGTTACCGACAATGAAGATCAGTGAAGTTTCTAAAGAAAGTGTTATTTTGAATTACTGCATCCAAATGGGACTATCGATCGATATTGAATCAATAATTGTGAAGTTGATTTTAAGCTTGGTTGTTCATGGATCAACTTATGGGTTTGGACACCCTTCCACAATTTTCTCACTTGGCAGTCGATTCCAAGTATCCTAAAAAAATTGGGAAAATTTACTTCTACCTTGGAAGCCTTTGGACCCAACTGAGAGATTATCATCCTATGAAGATGAAAATTACATGACTATTATGGTGGATCAATCGTCTCAGAATGCACTGCCGATTCAACCTTTAGTTTCGGACAAGACTCTGGGGATCCTGCGTAGAATCAAGAAATTTGAGGAGGTAAAAAATGTCATGAATGCAATTAATAATATCTCTGATTTCTTCGATCATCTAAACTGGAGGATGAAAGAACTTTTTTCTCACTCTGGACATGTAGAAGATAGTTTGATACGGCTGATGAGGAGGATGAAGTTGATAGAAGAGGATTCTACTGAAGAATTTCCATACCAACCCTTCTAAAAATCTTTGTACATGTGCAATCAATGGGTGATCTCAGAGGAGAATCTAATACTGAATCTGAAGAATAGTAGATTTATATTGCTACCTGTCTGCCTATGTATGTAATTTGATTTGAACTTTACATTTGCTTTGCTTTAGAATTATGCTTTTAGATCTCTGTATAGTTGAGACTAAGCATAGGATGTTTTATTTTTCAGCATTTTGAGTGTTGTGGCTTGGATTGCGACGCTGAATTAATGTATTAAGGTTGAGAAAATACCAAACTTAGGTGTGTTATGTAACGTATATAGTAAATCTTGGAATTTATATATAATTGTGATGTTTTGTGTTGTGAAAGTTTATTTGTGATAAGTACATAACGTAAAATTATGTCTATAATGATTGAACGGATGTCGTTGAGGCTTGAAACTGGTCGAAATCGCAAAAATCCTAAAATTAAACCAAATCAATAGAGCCCGCCGACGACGGACTTTTCCCGAGACTTAGGATATAATTTCAATAGATCGTGCCGACGGCGCCAAAGACCCCGCAGGCAGCGAGATAAAAAAAAACACCTTTAACTGCAATTTCGACCAGTCAATTGCCACTATTCATCATCTCCTTCCTCTGAAAAATGCAATTTTTGACCTAGGGCTTGAGAGATCTTGGATTGGGAGGAGATTTCAAGGCATTTAGACACCGGATTTGATCATCTTTAAGTAAGAGCTTCACTCCAAACTAAAAATATTTGATTTTCACCATAGACTTCTTCCACATTGAGGAGATCCAAAAAATTTGAGAATGTGAAGAAAATATTAGGAAGAAATTCATGGAACTTAGTGTTGAACTCTTAGAATCACTCTTGGAAGCCATTATTTGCATATTTCAGGTATATTTTGAAATTTTTCTATAATTGTGATTAGATTAAAATGGCTCCACGACAAACTAGATGACTTGAGTTAAACGAGTCCCGCTTTGTCAATGCGAAGGCTCAATCAAGGTTTATTTCAGTATTTGAAGGGAAGAAATGTATGCAAGATCGAGTTTTTGAGAGTCTGGGAGGAGAAATTGAATTTAGTTATTACCGAGTGGAGGTGAGAAAACTTCTGTTACACCACCAATAAGGCTGCTGCAAATAATGTGAAGGAATTCTATGCCAACGTGTTCTATTCTGAAGATGGAATCGTTCAAGTGTGGGGATTTTCTGTTGAATTCTATGTCGCCCGCATTAACACCTTTTATAAAGTCCCAGACTCTTATAGCTGCCATTATGAATCCTTCAGTATGATGGAAGGCCCCTTGAATGCTGTGATCAACTTTCTCTCCGATGGGAAAGGAACGTGGAATATTAAGCAACGAGAACGGGTAAATTTTTCTTCTTCCATGTTAAATGCCACCTCTAAAGCGTGGCACTATTTTACTTTCTCTACTCTGTTACCAACTTATCACCATAGTGAGGTAACTAGAGATAGAGCTATTCTGAATTTTTCTGCTCTGTTACCGACCTATCACCATAGTGAGGTAACTAGAGATAGAGCTATTCTGAATTTCTGTATTCAGAATAATAGAGATATAAATTTGGGGAGGATTATTTTTAAGAATATACTGACTACGACAAGGAGTGAAATAAGTGGAGGTTTAGGACATCCTGGCCTTATTTATGCACTTTGCCAACTTTCTGGAGTGGAAGCTGGAGGTGATGAGTAATGTGTTTACCCTATGAAACCCATTAGTAAAGCTAATTTGGAAACTTATGAATCCCATGAAAAATGGAGAACTGGAAGTAGGAGTCAAGAACCTTCTACTAGTATTTGAAGACTTTTGAATCCCATGAGAAATGGAGAACTGGGAGTAGAAGTCAAGAACCTTCTACTAGTAGAGATGTCCTACAAGTTATGACCTTCCACCTTCTAGTTCCCCTACCCTCTCTGATTTGATGAATGAGTTTCATGAGAAATGGAGAACTGGAAGTAGGAGTCAAGAACCTTCTACTAGTAGAGATGTCCCCTCTAGTTATAACCTTCCTTTTTCTAGCTCCCCTACTCTGACTGATTTGATGAATGAGTTGACCTTGCAGCGAAAGAGTATAGAATAAATAAATGAAAGGATTGGAGGTTTAGAACGTTGACATGATTATGATAGTGAGTACCTTTAGAGGCATTCAAATTTTGAGATAACTTATTACAAAGCTCAGGCCCGACACTACAGAGGTGAGCCTGATGTTAATTTTCCTAAATGCCCCCGATGTACTCAGTATCAGCCCAATCCACCTGTTGATCAAGGAGACGAAGACATAGTTTAGGATTTTGATATCTGAATATAATTGATGTACTTGTACTTTTATTTTTGTAATCTTTTGTAATAGAAATGGATGTTTGTGTGTATTTGTACTGCCATTTTTATTTTTATGTTGTAATTGGATAATTTTTAATTTTTGTTATAAAGTTAGTGTGGTAGTTAAAATTTGGCATGTGTAGTATAATGGATGTTGATAGTACTTTTGGAATTGTATTGTAATGTGATTTTTATTTTGCATTTTAATTGTAATTATTTTATTAACTATTGTGGTTGTGTTAGTGAATTATTGTGTTTGTTTAATGTTTTAGTTTTGTACTTGTTTCAAAATTTCATTACCCAGCAATTTTTCTAATGATTTATATGTTTAGAAAGCTCGTAATATTTTAGACCAGGTGAAGTAGAAATTTTGAGAAGGACTGCAAAAAATTTCAGAATGATAAAAATACTTAAAATACTGAGGTATGATTTATATTTAGAGTTTTTCTTTCCACCTGTATCCTTTCATATTGAAAAATTTAAGTTTGGGGGAGGGAAGAAAAAGATTAACTATTAGATGTCCTCTATTTAAATTTTTTAAAAAATTACTAATATGATTTTATGTAGTGAATTTAATTCAAGTAACTATATTTTGTAGCTATTTAAATATTATGGTAGATTNCCTAAATACGTTCCTAAACTTATATTTATGGATTAGATCTTTTACTAGTAATATTCTCATGAAGTTCCCATCATCTGAATATTCTAAGTGACTTAATATTACAATATATAGTCATCTTTGAAATGAATAGAAGACTAGAACTCTTAAACTTGATAACTAGATAATCTTGTAAGTACAGAGTTAATTTAATTACTTGAATATTTTCTGAAAATATCACTATGGTTTTTATCTAAATCAAACTTATAGTATTTCTGAATTGAAACTTTACTACAAAAGATCATAACTTTTATATAGTACCAAAATTACTTGAGGACAAGTAATAGTTAAGTTTGGGGGGTTTTCACTAAAGGAAAATATGTTGAGATTTTCATACCTATTTTACACTATTTTTGATGATATTTCACTTTAAAGAAAGGTATTTTTGATGTTTTTTTTTGCAGGAATGATGAATTAGGGTCATTGGAGCAAAAAGATGCAAAACGGAGCGAATTTGAAGCGAAAATGACCAAAATGTGAGGATTTGAACTAGGGTGCCGATGGTGAGCCCAACGGCACCGACGACAAACTCTTCCCGAGTCTTTAGATTTAATTCACTTAGAAGGCCTGCCGACGGCGCCCTCGAGGCCGCCGACGGCGCCCTTGAGGCCGCCAACGGCGAGCTCGGCGTTTATGTCCAACAATGCATTGGATGAGGACGAATTTTGGAGGGGTGCTTAGGCAACTCTTGGGAAAACTCATCCACAACTTTAAAAGAAGAATTTGGCTAAAAATTGGAGAGGCTCTAGAGGTCCTGGAGGTTAGAGAGGTTCCATTAGTGTATAGAGAATTTACTAGAGTGTCAAAATTGTGAGGAATTCTTCACAAGATTATAAGAGTGGAGGGAAAGTGAGAAATTTCTTCCTCCTTGCCGCTTTGAAGAGCAATTCTGTGTGCTGTAAAGAATGGAAGAGATTCAGAGGAACTTTGAGGAGTTTGCTTGGGGATAAATTAGAGATAAGTTTATTTACTTGCTGTAGTTTGTATGACTTTACTTTTATATGTGAATTCCGAGTTTTGTTGTGTTTTCCCCATGAGATCTGTGTAGTTCTCTTTGTCTTTCTCCTTGTCTTGAGATTTGTGAAATGATGATTTAAACTGGTTGAGCCATGAAAATGTTAAAGAAATTGTGATGATCGTTTCACTTCGATCTTAATTTAATTTCAATTTGGCCAATTAATTTGTTAAAATATCTTGAGTTTTACAACTAAAGTGAAAGTTACATCCAAGATTCAGGGAGGTCAAAGCCCTTGGAAGTTGGGTGCAAATAAATAGGGAAACTAAAGTGAAGGTTATATCCAAGATTCAGGGAGGTCAAAGCCCTTGGAAGTTGGGTGCAAATAAATAGGGAAATTTATTGGGCAAAGAATTGGAGATTTTAGAGTGACAGACTAAAATCCCCAATTCGGTCCTATCGTTTTTATCGGGTGTAAAATTGGAGATTTTAGAGTGATAGACTAAAATCCCCAATTCGGTCCTATCGTTTGGGTGTCAAGATTCAGGGAGGTCAAAGCCCTTGGAAGTTGGGTGCAAATAAATAGGGAAATAAAATTAATCAGGTGGACTAAAATCCCCAATTCGGTCCTATCGTTTGGGTTGAAGAATTGGAGATTTTAGAGTGACAGACTAAAATCCTTAATTCGGTCCTATCGTTTGGGTGCAACTTGGTGATTGTAGAGTGACAAACTAAAATCCTTAATTCGGTCCTATCATTTGGGTGTTGAAGTGTAGATGTTAGAGGTCAAAGCCCTTGGAAGTTGGGTGCAAATAAATAGGGAAATAATATTATCGGGCATAAAGATCAAAGCCCTTGGAAGTTGGGTGCAAATAAATAGGGAAATATTATTATCGGGCATAGAATTGTAAAAGCCCTTGGAAGTTGGGTGCAAATAAATAAAGAAATAATATTATCGGGCGTAGAATTGGACCAAGCCCTTGGAAGTTGGGTGCAAATAAATAGAGAAATAATATTATCGGGCGTAGAATTGGAGCTCTTGGAAGTTGGGTGCAAATAAATAGGGAAATAATATTATCGGGCGTAGAATTGGAGATTTTCAAAGCCCTCGGAAGTTGGGTGCAAATAAATAGGGAAATAATATTATCGGGCGTAGAATTGGAGATTTTAGATTAGAAGTTGGGTGCAAATAAATAGGGAAATAAAATTATCAGGCGTAGAATTGGAGATTTTAGAGGAAAGTTGGGTGCAAATAAATAGGGAAATAAAATTATCGGGCGTAGAATTGGAGATTTTAGAGTGAAAAGTTGGGTGCAAATAAATATGGAAAAAAAATTATCGAGCGTAGAATTGGAGATTTTAGAGTGACAGACTAAAATCCCCAATTTGGTGCAAATAAATAGGGAAATAAAAATTATCGAGCGTAGAATTGGAGATTTTAGAGTGGAAAGCTAAAATCCTCAATTTGGTCCTATCATTTGGGTGTTGAAGTGTAGATGTTAGCCCTCAGGCTCTAAAATCCCCAATTTGGTCTTATCGTTTGGGTGTTGAAGTGTAGATGTTAGCCCTAAGGCGAGGGGAACGTGGGAGCTTTGAAGTGAGAGCCGGTATCCTCCCAGCCTCCGCAGATTCAGTAAACAAGCGTAGAATTAATCAATGTTCTTTATGTCTGGACCAAAGGGTAAAGAATAGGTATGCTCCTATTTGGCACAATACAACTAGAGCTAATTCACTTTATCCATTCACTATAATTTCTTGACAAGGAGAATGATGCTTTCTTATATATTGAACATCACGTCGAACCTTCATTAGTATAATTAATTATTTAATAATTATTAAAATTACATATTTATTTCAATCTAAAAACCTTGTTAGTATAATTAGTTATTTAAGAGTTATTAAAATTACATATTTATTTCAATTGCCTATTAGTATAGATAAGCAATTTGAATTATATTGTTGTGATTAAGTATTGCTTTTCTAAAATCTTAGTTTGTAGTCATAAGCAAATTGAATTCCATTGTTGCGATTAAGTATTGCTTTTTCTAAAATCTTAGTTTGTAGTTCTAGAGTTATTTAAGAGTTATTAAAATTACATATTTATTTCAATTGCCTATTAGTGACAGATAAGCCAAAATTGAAGTTCTATTATTGCGATTAAGTATTTCTTTTCTAAAATATTAGTTCGTAGTTCTAATATTACTCCCTGTGGGATCGATATCTAGGACTCCATTAGAGCTCTATATTACTTGAGTGATACATATACTTGCGTTAATAAGTGTGACTTTACAATTATTAAATTTTTTATACATACATCTTTATCAAATCTATAACTGTTATTAAGTTTTTGGTGCAGTTGTTGAGGAATTAATTCTGTTAGCAGCAGTATTAAATACTTATGTTTTTAAGCATATATAAAGTAGCTATCAATAATCACCCCCTTTAGCCAATAGGTGCCTCAAATGTTCCTTCAAAATTTGGTAAAACAAAGTAAACTGGCACATAACTGCCTCTGATACTTTAGAGAGAGGCCTATGGCGCTTAGGTTCGACCATCTCTGTTTCATTGGCGCGTAAGAGTCGGATCTGGTGCTTAGGCGCCAAAACACTTTAGCAAAATTTTTAGATTTTTGCTCCAAATTTGATCCTTTTTCACTCCTTCTAGCATTTTTCACCTCTTTACTTGTACCTGAAAGAAAAATACACAAATACCTTCCATTAAAATACAATATCTCAAACATAGGTATAAAAATGTTTCTAAAAACACTATATATTTTAGGTGTATCAGAGACCTCAAATGATAACTAACCCATTTAAAGAGATAATCAAAACATCCAGGTTCATTGAGCATAAGGGTATGAATTGGGTGAACCACATAACAACATAATAGGACAAAAATTAACCTGAGATGATCTGAGGGGCTGTGAAATGTCTTGGGTATTACCCATGACCTTTTTAGGATCCTTTGGGAGTCTCGGAGGACACTTGGACATATTATGATTTGCTCGATGGAATCATCCCCATAGATGAATGAATTGGACCCAATCTGTATGACTTGAGGTTTGGTAGACACACCACAAACCTGTGTTCTTTGCTTTTCCTGTAAACATGTTTTAATTCTTGCAAAATTATATATATGCATTGCAAACATTGACCTTTCAGGTGAAGGACCGAGAAGAATTGTCAGGTACGCTTTTAAGTTATTGTATTGCAATTTACTTTTATTTATCATTTTGTACCTCTCATTTCCTACCTATAAACTTGCATATTAAACAACAAGGTCACCCGACATGTCAAAGCTGAAAATTTTAGGATAGCCATGAAACTGAAACCAAAACCAAAATTAAGAAATCAAAATAAGATAAAAGTCACCACCACAATAATTAATTTATAAGACAACTCAAAATTTAGTCACAAAAAAAATAACCAAACCAAATTTGTAACTAAATTAAAATTTCTCTAATGGATGATCGAGAATCCCTTGAAGGAGGTAACCTACGGTTGCTAACGAGATTTCCCACGGTTTAAATGAAAGTATGGAACTAATTGAGTTGAGTTTAATAAATGTATTTGGACTAAGTGAATTTAAAGAAAATAGTGGTGCCAGAACGAGGGAATCGTGGGATCCTAACCGGTGTTGCTATAATCAACTTTAACTCCCCCTATAATAATTAAATTTAACTTGTCATTTAAACTCTTAAACCTTAGACTTTAGGACTGCTACTTCACCGAGGAGCCTGGAGCTAACTCTGTGGCAACCTTCTAATACAACATGAGGATTTACACAACACGAGGATCTGCAATAGCACATCTTTCCTTATAAATTAAACAACAAGCCATAGGGTTTCAAGGTTGTCTGCCTAGTGCGACATTAATTCTCAAATTTTTCTTTACGCCTTTGTATGGTTCTGCCACACAATTTAAGCCCTAACTCGCTGTAGGATTTTGAGGTTATCGTTCTTCATGACCTAAATCCTCATAATTTTTAGGTTATTTATGCGACCTTCTTGCATGAATGTAAGCCCTAATTAAAAAAAATTGGCATAATGAGACACATAATTTTATCTTGATGTTGAAGCTGAACCATAGGATAGCTTGGGAAGTCACTGAGGTTCTCCTCAGGATCGATGACATCCACTAGTTCTTCTTCCTGTAGATTCCAAAATGAATGTTTCAAATTTGAGTCATTCCCCCTTCACACCTCTTTGTCAGATCTTTTGAAAAGTCCTTGAAGACAATATCCTGTGATTTTTATCAAGATTTTTCTTATGTGACTTCAGTTATCGAAGATGTAATTAACTATAGGGGCTTGCCATTATAAGAAACTTTTAAGAACCCATCTTAATATAAACCCTATTTAATTTTTCTTATTAAATAGGAGAACTTGCGGGTCAACATAAAAAATGATTTTTTGCAGACTTAAACAGATGTCATAAATTCTTTAGTTTATTTAATCAAGCCTCACGTGTAAGTAGTGTGTCTACCCTTCGGGATGGACACATTGTTTGCAGTGTTAGGCTCGTCTATTTATACTACTTGAGATATGAGATCAGTTTGATCTCATATTTTTAGAATTTAAAATACTACTTATCCCAAGTTATATATATATAGATTAAATTAAATTAAACCGAGCGTCGGGATATCCATTCCAGCAACCGACAATTTCCAATTTGATGACCGACAGCTTCTGGCGACTCTGCTGAGGAATAGTTTCTCCTCCATTTAAATCAGGGCATATTGTCCTCATACATGAGCAATGTGTCTGGGTCCCTTATGGACCAAATTACCCTTCTTCCGTTGGCATGGTTTACAAATTTCTCTCTTGGGTAAGTACAACAAACTCTTTCGAATTTCAGGACCGTCTGTTCAATCATCTTTGGACAGAGAGGTTTAGTGTGGGGTCGAACCCCAATAGTTGTGTTTGTGGATTAGTTCCATCTAGGCATTGTGCGTTGTAAAGTCGGTCCTGCACTGGGTCCTAAACTTTACCTTTCCCCCCTTCAAGTTTGGTTTGCTACTTTGAAAAATTAAATCAAATAGAGTCGTGTTGCGCTTGCTCTTTAACCTTTCTTATTAAATTAAATTCTTCTACTTTCAAACTTTTTTTTTCTAAATTTTAAAAACTTCATGAACTAAAAATTAAAATAGAGACTTGCCCACTCTACAGATCGGACTTTGTTAATGTTTAGTGTTCGCACAAGAATTATAAGGTATTAGCCAAATACTAATCCCAGAGCTTTCTTTTTTAAGCTGCTGCAATGGCATTCCCCACGCTCACTTTCTCCTGCAACTTGCTAACTAGCCTCAATGCTCACAATGTCACTCCCACCATCAAGTTTGGAACTGGATTTGATGAACTTGAAGTTGTTCTCGGAAAAGCCTCATTTGCGGTAATGAAAGTTGTTGCTCCGGAAGTTCAGGAGCCTACCGTTGAATTTAACCGGAACTGTCCCCAGAATTTCCCTTCTTGCAAGAAGGTGAAAATTGTTGCCGCCCCAGCACCTGTTAGGTCAGTTGTCTCTTTTTATGCCAAAGGAGAAGAGTTCATGATTGTTGAAAATACAACTGGAGGATTCACCATCCCGCCATCAGTATTTAAAATTGGATCGTGTTCACAGTCTGCACCGTTAACTCTGTCTCAAAGAAGAAAACACAGTCAAAAAATTTGAAAGGCTGCTAAGGTACCAATTCTTGAAAAGATACCCGTTGATGAGTTTCCTCAATAGGAGGGACTTGGGTTACTGGAGACCTCTCCGCTCCTGTAAGGGAGTAGTTGCCACCCACTAATAGACACCATCAAGTTCCTTCTAGGGAATCGAGTTGATACTACTATCACTAACAATGATTTTGTTACCTCTGCTACTCCAAGGTCTGTAGGATGTTGACCGGTCAAGTCACGTCTGGGTCTGAGAGTACCGACATCTATCGCTCGTAGAAGTGCCCCTAAGAAAGAAAAGATAAAAAGTCACCTGACACTATATTTAGTCTGTAAATTGGGGAGCATGCCTTTCTTCGACACACCAATGCTTCCATTGAGACACCCCGTCTCAAGACATTACTACCAAAGAAGAAGGTATGGATACCCCAGAACGTCATACTAATACAGTTCAATGAGCTCGCGGTATGAAGTTGTGGAATGAAGCAAGGGTTTCAAGTATGAGACATCATTGCAGTTATTTCTACTGAGTTTGATGAACAAGCAGAGGATGTACATGAAAATCTTCCAGATCTTAAGATAATGCAGGATGCAATAGTCAAAGAGAAAGTTGAAAAGCTCAGGGCTGAAATTTTTGAATTAGCTAAAGAGCATGGAGTAGCATTTAATGATGATGAGAATTTTGATTTTAACGATTATCTCAATGAGGATTTCTTGGATATTCATGTCATCAAGACTAGAGTTGTTGCATCTGCGTACGATGCCCAACCGCTCATTGAAGGGAACACCGCGGATGATATGCGCAGAGTCGTTCTACTAAGAGATGAACAAATCAACCAAATGAAAAAGAGAATGGACAAGATGGCCGCCATCATGGCCACCATGGCTACAGTCCATGGATAGTCTTAGTCACATCAGTTAGCTTCTCCAGGAGTCAACCAACCAGAAATAGTTTACATTACCGATGAAAGAAGAGAAGTTGCCTCCACAAACAAAGATGAGCAGCAAAAGAAGGATTCTTCACCAAGTACCATACCGGAGAGAGATATTAATTATTTGGCTGAACAACAAGTTCGGGAGGTCTTAGCCCAATCTAAGGGTGGTGCATTGATTTCAAGGGGTAGACCTTACTTGGAAGAATTTGATACCGTAGCCTACCCTAAGGGTTTTGTGTCACCAAACTTTAAGACTTTTGACGAGACCAAAAATCCCAGACAGCATGTAGTACATTTTCGAGCCAGTTGTGGGAACATCGAAGGTAATGAAGCTCTGCTCTTCTGACATTTTTTCAGCAACTTAACAGGAATAACATTTAATTGGTATGATGAGCTACCAAATGAATAAGTTAAGACCTTTACAAAATTAGAGAAGTTGTTCGTGAAAAGATTTGCTGGAGCACAACATCATATTTCTATTGGAGATCTTATAGTGGAAAGATAAAAATGTAACGAGACCTTGGTAGATTACATCTTGAGGTGCAGAAACCTTAGTATGAAATGTGAACCTCAAATACAGAACCAACATGTGATTAAGATTCTACTCAAAAGCATCCATGGGCTAGTAGCTTTCTTGCTTAAGTGAAGCACCATCAAGTCCTTCGAGAAGCTGCTAAGAAAAACCAACAATTTACAAGAGGAAGTTAAACACATGGATTCCCAAGAAAAGTCAGATAGGTCCAGGATGACTAGAATAGTCAAGAACAAATTCAGAATAGTGACAACAATCGATAAAGGAAAACAACCGATAAAGATACAAGCAAAACATTCACATCAGAGTTTTCAACCATCAACATAGTGTGCTCAGCAGCAACAAACACAATAGTATGGCTAGTTCAGCCAACAGTCACACCAAGGCGGACCACACTGAGTAGAAGGTAGAACGGGTTTGACACTTTCAGAATGAATGAAGAGGATATATTATTTCAAAGATGAGGTTGTGCCAAAGATGTTTAGAAATTTAATGAAGATGCCAAAATTTAGATTAGGAGAACAAAATAAGCCGAAAGAAGTGGACAAGAAGGAGTATCCCAATTTTTGCCCCTACCACTGGATGTTAGGACATATGATAAGGGGCTGTTTTATTTTCAAGGATTGGCTCAAGAGGATTTTCAAAAAAGGAAATATAACAATCCTGAAGGAATATTTGAAAGAACTTGAAAAAGGTTCTGTGAATATAATTTCGGTCCAGCCAATCACTCCGATAGATCTATAATCAGAAAAGGATGGATGGAGCACAGTTTGGAGCATGTCATCCAAGAACATATTAGATTAGATTCAGATCTCTTCAGCACAAGCATCGGTTCAGAGTTTGCAGCTTGCTCAGTCGAAGCTGGAGATTTCACCAGAGAAATCTCCACAACCAAAAGAGAAAGAAAAGAAGGATGTCATGAAGATCGATAGCGCGGGGGGTAGGTGATACACCTTAAATATATAGTATTTTTAGACACATTTTTATACCTATTTTTGAGATATTGCACTTTAATTGAAGGTATTTTCTGTTTTTCTTGCAGATACAAGTAAAAATGGAAAAAAATGCTTAAAGGAGTGAAAAAGACCAAATTTGGAGCAAAAAGGTGAAAAATTGTGCAAAAGAGTTTTGGCGCTTAAGCGCCCGATCCGGCGCTTAAGCGCCCGATCTGGCGCTTAAG